>OX451216.1:38045310-38116191 GCA_949628195.1 Phasia obesa | reverse complement strand
AAGTCAAAACAGAACTCGAAATCGACGTGACTAATTAAATATCCGAAAATCTTCTTCACGATTTACTAATTTCATATTTTAATCAACTCACTAATTACGGATACATTCAGTAAGTTTTTGCAAAAGATATTTTTATTATATACGTATTAATATTCACTAAATATCCCATGAAGCAGAATTATTGTAGCCTAGTGTTATAAATATATAACATACATATATATTGGTCATACATCATCACTATTTTATAAAATAATAATTATACAATGGTAGGTTTACAACTGTCTGTTAAAGGAAATGCTGTTGTAACGTTGCTTTTCGCTGAACATTTTTTTTGTTTAATTGATTATTCTGTGAAATGTTAAGGCAATTATACTTTTTGATATATCAATTAAATTAAAAATGTTTAGTTGTAGGGTATTTTTAAAATAATTGTAGACGAAACTAATATCACAAATGATGATATTTGATGTTATTGCGGTTTAGTGTTTTTTTAGGTATCAACAAAAAGTCAAAATAATATAATTGTGGTTAGAACAGATCAAATTTTTGCAATGATAAAAAATTTATAATAATTCATTAATCCCTATTTAATGGAATGTCATAAACTTGATTGGAACTATTTGATAATTATTCCGTTAAAAATGAAGTTCTGCTGTAGAAATTTTCCTTGGGAGGAACGTTTAAGTATCGTTTATAATTTCTCTAATGAATTTAATTTATTAGTTAATTTAAATGCGGAACTTACACTTTGTGCAGGCTACAATAAATATGGTTGAGGTAACCATAATCTAAGAGCAATATTTTAAGATTGAATATTATTGTTATAGTTATATTTTATGGTTAAAAAACTATGTTATTTTGGAATACTTTCAAGTTTGAAGTTTACACAAAAGAGTATTGTTTCCAAACCACCTTTTTGGTAATTTCTTATGATCATATTCTAACCAAAACTTATTTATCGTTCGCGATAACATTATATGGTACTTGACAATAAAACAAAGTCTTTCTCTGATTATTCAGTATTTTATAAAAAAATTAATTTACACACAAAAAAAAAAAAAATGGAATCACACGCAAGGAAAAACATGGTTGAGATAACCATAATCTAAGAGCAACAAATTATGATTAAATTATATGGTTGACGTCAAACCATATAATTTTTGACATAATAATCATATTGAACCTTTTTATTGACAAACTAAAAAATAACATAGTAAAATGTAACATTACCATGTTATAATGAAAATTTACTATTAAATAGATTAAATACATATCGTGAGACGTACATATATTTATAAAAATATTCCTTATTTGTTTTTATATATATCATTAAAGACACAATAATTTGTTAGTTATTTTCTTTAACATTCGATATTAGAAGTGACTCAATTCATAAGTTATTAAAAAAAAAAACGTAAAATTAGATTCTAATAAAAAGTCCTATATAACATGATTGCGTTGCGGCCTTCCAAATCCTAAGTAAATAGATTCTAATAATATAAAAAAAAAACTAATCACAAAACTTCAAAAAATAGTATGTACTGTAGTTACATACGAGCAAAATTATCATAATTTATTTTTCAGTAATATGTTATAAATACAATATTATTTTGGAATACTAACAAGATTTTGTTTATGACTTGAAAATTTTATAGTTCAAACGAACAATTTTCTATGTGTAGTAACCATTAATATTCACATAAAACAAAAAAATGTTTATCGTGACCAACAACTATAACAACTATAAGATATTAATCGCAACCATATATTGTTACAGATGGTTCTTGTGACAATACCATAACCATATTTTTTCTCTGCGTGCATCCACGAAAATGTTCTCATAGAAGCTGCCATAGTTAAAGACCTTAACATATATAAAATTAAAATAAATTTACCAATGAAAATCTCTACAATTTAAAAAACACGCACTGTTCAATTTTTTTCCCAATATCTTCATTATAAATTGGAAAAACACTATTTCAGTTATAAAATTTGAAAAATCGATTGCCCATAAATTGCTTTATATTAAAATGAATTATTATATATATTTCTGGATGTATTTAATTATAATTATTCATCCTATTTTTTTTTCAAATAATTATTTGTCTTCATCTAAACAGCTTACAAACATTGGTTTTAAAAATTTTATTTCTCTACCTCTTCCACACTTTTGTTAAGTTATTGAATTAAACATCATTCTGAGTAGTTTAACTTTAATTAATTGAGAGACTAATTGCTCTACAAAAATCTAAAAAAATAATTTTTAAGTTGATTGTTATTTCTTTTCTGACATACTTATGTACATAATTGTAGATAGCTGAGCCATTTCTTCAAGTTTGGAAACATGTAACAGTAGCAGAAGAAAAAAATGACACTAATTTAGTTGATAGCGCATTATTTTAATGAAATTGAGGTCAGTTGTTGTTCGGTCATATCAAATAACTAATATTCTTCACTTTCCAAGTTGTCAATTTGTTTTTAATTGTTAGTTTAAAGTAATGAGTCCATTTTTTAACAACACATTCGAATCGGAAAAGCTACTGAATCAGTCACTTGCTCTTATTTGTAGTTTTAAGAAAATGCGGCCGCAAGCTTATCCTACATATTTTTTATGCAAAATTGTATTCACTGAACTGTTTACTATGCTCTTGAACTCAACTTATTTGCTCACAGTAACGAGTCGGTCGGTTGGACCTTCAACTTAGTCTTACATGCCGCTGATTTGTTAAGGTGTTTCACTCTTTAAGTAGTTTTATCTAATAACATCGTCTAATTGAATGGAAATATTTGGCAAGAAATTTGGCATTACCAATGAAGTACTTGCCACATATTGACTTAATTTTGAGATGATTTTTAAAAAATTCTAAGTTACCTACTTATTTATTTAAAACCAAGAAAACAGCATTTGGATTGCATTTTAATCAATTCTGAAGAAATGGTTATTTTAGTCTCACATATTGGTAAATTCATTAAGTTGGCAATCCAGTTAGGAAGTCCTTCCACCAAAAATGGTTAAATCCACTTTTTTTTATTTTTGGTGGGTAAATGTTAAGTTTCTACATGGGTTGTATGATTTAACTAGATCTTTAGACAATTATAGCAGATATGTAGTAAACTAGCTGTGCCCGCCACTCCGTCAGAGTCCTTGCAATATTTTATTCGATTTTGATTTGAAAGTAATCCACACCAAAGATCCTTTGTGTAAAAGGTTATCATATTAAAATAACTTTCGCCTTAAACTAGGCATATCGGTTAGTGCTTCACTTATGGTTTATGTATTTACTTTATATTTATATAAAGGGTCTCATCCTTACCAAAATACCTACGTACTTTCACTGCTTTTTCTCCACTTTCTCTTGGAAATAATATATTTTTGCGGGAAATAAAGTATCCTATACAGAAAAAAAAATTTGCACCAATTAAAGGTTTTAATTAGTTTCAGATACAACATTAATTATATTTTTAATTAATTCAATTATTTATTTAATTGAAATATTATTGAATTCATTCTTAATTAATTATATAATTGAGTTAATTAAAAAATTATTTAAATTTGCATCTGAAACTTATTAAAACTGTTAATAGGAGCAAACATTTTTTCTCTGTATGTTGGATTTGTGATACTAGGGTATCTCCTTACAATTTTTTTTTTTAAATCAGACTGGAAAGAAGTTACTATATTATTATATGTATAGATATAGATATGCCTACTTTCCTTTCCAGGTGCAAATTTAAAGAATGCGATTTGATCTTGTTAATGACTAAAGTTGAAATATTCCAACTTTACATAACTGTAGCAGCTAAACAGTTTATGCCAGCGTACTCGATTTGTCGGCATGTTTAGCCTGTTATACTATTTACAAGCAAAGGAACCAGGAACCACATCATATTACATTGTCGGAAAGCTAAAGAAACGGAAACAATTTTTTTTTTAAAGAGAAGTAAATAACACTCAGGCAATTATGCCTGCCAATTTAATGTGATACTTTCATTCGAGATAGAGTATAGAATAGAGGTAAGACAGGCGGTGTAATAAGTATAAAAATCTCTACCTTTAGCAATACTACAATTGCAAGTCATATTTATTTTTAGCATAGTGTTGCAGCACCTCTGGAGTCAAGTAGGCAGATTAGTTTTCAAGCTGTATAGCCATTTTATTAATATTTTAAAGTAATACCGTCGAAGGATGGCGCTATGATATATGTAAACTAATAAGAATAGAAAAAAACTAATATATATCAGAAAGATTAATGTTCAAATGGTTTGTCGCTGTCGGATACGCACCTGGCGACTCAAGCCAACATACATACTTACTATCCGACGTACTAACTACCTATGTGCAATAATGTTATTGATTTGAATTAGTTTACCATAATGATACCGGTAGCATCATTGAGGTGGACATTTAAAAATAGCGACATCGCTAGAAATATCTCAAAAGGTGGGGTCGCATATTAGAAAATAGACTACGGTTAAAATTGTACGGAATGCAAATTGGCAAGATTTGGCACTTGGACAATAGGAAGTTAGCTATACGGCTTCAAAATTTGTTCTTTTTTCATAACAAAACTTTGTCGGTTTAGCAATATACAATAAATAAACAAAACGACCGTGTAAGGTTACAGTGCAAACCAAAAAAGCAATCGCGTTGCCTTTAAAACAATGGTTTCTTCTTTGAAAATAGTGAATTATTTTGAATCGATGCCATTATTGCCATGACTCCGTATATAATTCGAAAGTTTCGACAAACTCGGCACCATACCCTAATGTTTTTTACAAGCAAATGTTTCTGGCTTTCTTATAGATTTTAATTGTGTGCGTCCTGATAATATTTTGTTTGATTTTGCTTTGAAAGTAATCTACATAAAATTTTATTACTCTTAGTGCTTCACATATACGTATTTACTTTATATAAATGTACTCATCCCTGAATAAAATTCTAAAATTAATTTAAGCTTTAGGTCTTTTTTTTATAAAAATTTTAAATTTATTTTTATTCTTATATTCCATGTTTCGCTTCACCATTGGGTAGCATCCTGACGACCATTGAATATAAAAATAAAAATAAAAATAAATTTAAAATTTTTATAAAAAAGACCTAAAGCTTAAATAATTATAAAATTATTAAAAAGGTAAAAAATTACAATAATTATTTAATTCTAAAATTTATATACAATTCTAGCATACTAGAAATTATTCTACATCTTTGTAAAAATTGTTAAAAATATTGCAATAACAATATAATTCCACAGAGTAAAAATACAAATCAAATAAAAACTTTATTTAATTGGCTATTTGGCAGCAAGTAATTCATATTTAGTCATTATGTATTTTAGAACAGCGCCATCTGTGGCTCAACTGTGTTTAAGATATCCCACTTTCAAAAATAAAAGGTGCATCCTTAAAGTATTTTTCTTATTTTCTCATTATGTATTTTAAAACACCGGCATCTGTTGCGAAATCGTGTTTAAAATATCCAATATTTAAACCGGAAATTGCGTACTTTCACTGCTTTTTTGCAGAAAAAGTATAATATATTAGAATCAGGATGCAGGAACCTCTTCACAAAATTTTGTCAAAATCCATTCAGTAGTTTTTACGTGACAGACAGACAGGAAATGAGTTACTATTTTATTATATGTATATGTGTAAGTGGTTTAGCCGAACCATTTGACCAAGATAGTAGATAGCATTATCCACTCTAAGAGTTGCGAAGTTCTAAGATATAAAGATCTAATATGACAAACTTAAAGCCTTTTTAATTCTTAACGCTTCAAACTTCTCTGTAGATATATTTTTTTTGGACAGATCAAGTAAATATTCAAAATTAGAAACTTAAAAATAATATTGAAAACTTTTAACTAAAGCGTAAAAATAAATAACTCATATAAAGTTATTGATAATCAAACTAAAATCTTATCGAATTTTGTTATGTAAAATTCGTCTTTTATTACTCACGTCTTTGCTCCAGTGTACCACATACGGTATAGGCAGGTCGTATGGAAAATCAATATAACAATTAAAAACTGCATATGAGCCAACTTTTGCTTCCATATTTGTTGTTTTCAGACGATCATGACGTGCACCTGACACACAGGATACACTAATTAAAATTAAAAACGATGATAACAACAACAATGGCTGTAAAAAACTATGGTTGCCATTTTTATGACAAAACATCGTCATCATTTTACGTTTCATGATGGTTGTGATGATGATTTTCCCGCTGTTTTTTTTTTTTTTAATTTTGTTAATGAATGGCGATTAAGATATGTTTTTGTCGTTTTGGATATTAAAAATTTTACTTTTTAATTAAATGTTAAACTAAAACATAAAAATAAATTATTTCTTTTTTACGTTTTAGTTAATTCGGGCATAAATATGCACAGAATTTGCTTCAAGCATATAAATGAAAAAAACTTAGATTTAATTTAATTACTTGATTATCTTGAATAGTCTTTAAAACAAAGTTAATTTTTTGAAATTATATTTAATTAAACGCAGAAAATATTCATTATGTTTGAAATATGTGGTTTTTAAGAACTCGTTGGAAAATTATAAATATTCATGATTGAAGAATTTATTTGTGAAACATACAGATTAATTACATATGCTAGGATCATCATAATTAATTGCTTTTAAATTATTTTTGTTAAATGAAATTAAATATTTTGGCTTAGATTTTGAACCGAAAAATTCATAACAATTATTTTCGCAATTCACTGGTTTTTTGCTTTGTTTAATAGAAAATAATTAAACGTTAAATTAAATAATTTTTGTCTTTAGTTCGCATCAGACAAACGGGTCAAGTGTTTATTTTTATTTGCTTTTTCTCTTTAATATTTTATTTAAAATCTACGCGCTTATATGTTCGTTTACTGCAAAATCTTTTATTTATTAGTATTCATAAAGATTTATTTAAAGCAAAGAGCTCTTCTTGGCACACAAAATACACTCTTATAATTTTTTTTAATTTTGCACTTTTTTTTATGACTGCACTATGTAGAATTCGAATTTTCCATATTTAATTTAAAAAGTAGCGTTCACGATGATCTCAAAAACACAACTAAAAATTGTATGAGCTGCGCCACAGTACCAAGCCAAGCTGGCATTCAAAAAACTATCTAATCATATCATAATGATGATGTCTAGTGATAATGTAAAATTCTAATGACGTTCAAAGCACATAATGATGTTGAAGTGTAATTCTACAAGCTGACTTTATATCGTAATTTATTTTGTTTGCGATATAAACTGTAGCTACGTTTTATTTGAACATTTTATTCTAGTGCATAGTCACGTAATTAACAGAGAACATTGTCTTTGCTTAATCAAGAAACAATTTTAAATGAAAGATTTTACACAAACCATTTAATATTTCATAACTCTGTGGAGTACTCTGCATAAAATTAAAATTTGCTTGCAACATATTGCATCTTAAAAACATTTGCTGTGGGTTCTGTTGTATGCAGTTGTTTTGCAGTCAATTTGAATATAAGTGCGCAGGCGTGTGAGTGAACTGCGTTTAAATTTTAATTAAATTGTGTCAGATTTGACACAATAAATTGAAAGAAAATTTATATATTAAATTGGTTATTTATAAACTTGAAGTTAACTTATTTTTGTTTATTTATTCCCAGAAAACCAAATGTTCCGATTTCGTAAAGAATTCGAAACGACTGTTCGAAAAAATCTTCCGATTTCGGAACCGAAATATTACCGAAATCGTAACGATTTTTATATGAAAGGGTTGACACGACTTCGTAAAGATATGTAGTTACGAAATCGTAACGAAATGTAGGTACGAAATCGCAACGACATGTAGGTACAAAATCGGAACACGTTTTCTGTCGGTACCTCCGTATAAGCTTCGTTCTCTATAATGATTATTTAACGATTTGGTATTTAAGACTTTACCGTAATCAATTCAATTTTAATTGTCCATCTTGCATGTGTTTACAAAATTTTTTTATTTTTTTATATTAATTCTTTTTTATTTAATACAATTTTGGCTTTTATTTACTTAGGTTTGAATCAAAGTTTTATATTTTTTTTTGTTCAGACGAACAACCGAAATGTCTTAACGAATTCGTTACGACAAGTCTAATTTCAGACATATTACCGAAATGTCTTAACGAATTACTTACGACAGGTCTGACTTCAAAAAAATCGAAACATTTGGTAAAATAAATAAAAAAAGTCCAGCCAGTGCTAGACGAAAATAATCATTTAAGGGTCATCCCTCTAATGTACGGTCAAGAAAAGCAGTATCTCTTCTTTGAAGATTATGATGAATTCAGGCTTCTTTAGATACGTTAATGTATGTTTCGCTATTTCTGATTTGACTGATGGCATGTTTGGATCTTTGTGGATGTTCGATTTTTTTTTTAAATATCAGGGAGTAACTGTAATCATACGTAGAAGAATATTATTTTGACGTCTTTAAATTTTTTCTACATTGCTAGCTGCGGCAGTGCCCTATAACTGAATCCCATAACACCAAATTGGTTTGAGGATAGACTTGGACAGTAGAAGTTTACCGTCTAAGCTCAGAGTAGAGCTTCTGCCAATAAGCCAATTTGGTTCATTTTAGTTCATTTGTGTTAACTTGAAATCTACGTGGCTTTTTCAAGTAAGATGCCGATCAAGATGTATACCCTGGTATTTGACGTCTGAAAGCTGCGGTATAATTTGGTTATTTATGCGCATAGGAAAGAATGAGTCCCTTTTTATTTGTCAGCTTTATTATGTATTTCTTCAACCATTTTTCCAAATTCAGTATGTGGTCTTGTAAATCTTGTGACGCTACTTGGGCGCTTTCATGAAAACCTCAGAAAGCTGTGTCATCAGCAAATATTGATGTTGGAGTCGGGTGTTAATAGGCATATATGATGTTTACTGTTAATATAAAATGGGTTCAAAAATACTACATTGGGAATTCCCGCTTAAATGAGCTAAGGAGAGCTTAAAAATACCCTTAAAATCTTTCGATCCGTTGAATATTTTTTTTTTTTTTAAAGATGATAGAAGTTTTCGGGAAAGTTCAACTTTAGCTTAAATATTAAGCTTTAACTAATAAAAAATATATAATGGATTGAATATACACGAAAAGTGTGAATCAATATTTTACCCAAAATATGTGTCAAATAGATTTCAAAAATGTTTTCTTTAGGTTGTTGCTATTTTTTCAAACATAAAGTACACAGTAATAACTTTATATCAAACAAATGGCCTTTATACTTATAAAACCTATCCTATTATACTGGTAAATTGAACATATTACTCTCATCCAAAAACTTTTGTATAAAACAGTACGTAAAAATCAGATCATCTTACTTTCAAGGATGTGCTGTAACAAATATTCGATTATTTGGAGATCAAAGATATAATAAAATACCGTTCTAGAATTTAGTTCCCCACAAATTTCAATTTAGTTTTAATACAGCCAAGATGAATTTGCTTACTGCAAATTTGAAAAATATGTTGACATTTGCCAAACTTGATGTTTTTAAAAGTATAAATAATACAGATTCTGTAAAATACATTTCTATTAAAATAACTGAAATTTTATTCGGAAAACTAAAAATGTAGTTACGTACAAGATTTTTATGACGAATTTACATACATATTTTAATAAAAAGTTTGAAACTATTAAATATCTTATGGCTCTTCTCTTTCTCATTTGGTTATTTTTAAACCGATTTTTTTAATAAAAAGATATTCAAATTACCTTTCAAATTGCTGAATATATTTAGTACAAATTATTGCTGCTAGACGGCGCAAAACTAATTTTTATTGAAAAATGTATCAAAACCGGGTGTATTTGCAAACACTATCAGTTCATATATTCACCAAAAATACTCGCCAAAGGATTTTTTACAATTTTGCCAAACATTTTTTGGTCGAATTCTGGAAATTTAAAGGTCAAAATTTTTATGTTCTTCAATAACCTAAAAATAACGGAAATTTTGTAAATAACGGAATTATGAAAAAGTCAAAGAACAAAGGTTGCTACCGAAGCCATAAAGAACTATTTTCAACAATAAAAAAGTTCTTTTTCACAAAAAGTCGATTTTGGCATATTGCTAAACTTAGGTTCATGATTTTTGGAAAAAATAGCTCTATTTAAAATTTTGAATATTTTTGATTTATAAATAAAATAAAAAAATCAAACAAAAACTAAAATTATTTAATCATTTTTAACTTGAGTTGCAAATAGATTGTATTGTATTTTAGTCTCATCAGGTAGAAAGAAGTTGCTATTGTGAAAAATCCAAATAAGTGAAATTTACAATAGCGCTATTCTTCGTTGGATGCACTCATATTGCGAAAAAAAATCATTGGATCAGCTCTTTTATTTATAGTCTATGAATGACTTATAGAGCTCTCAAAGTTATTAATAAAATTATTTTTATAAAATTTTCAGGAACGATTATTACAAGCTTTCTTTTACTTTTGCTTTATATAATCTCTTTAAATACTACCTATATATGGCTAGATTTAATTAAAATGATGTTTATACTAACTTTAAGATATTGTAAAGAATGACGTTAAGGAATAACCTACATCAACGAGATGAGGAATACCAGGGGTCTCATACAACCGGGGAAATATTAATTTTTTGTATACTAAAACTACAGGAACTCAAAAATAATCAAAATTTTACTATTTGCAATGAAAAAACTTATTTTCGTATCTACATCAATTTAGAAACCAAAAATGCACAACACACTGGAAAAAAATAATCTAAAAGTTTACAATGGACACATTCATAAGACGTAACTGTTGAGCTCAACTGTTGGCAACTATTGAACTCATCAGTTACGTCTTGGAAAAAACGGCTTGATAAATATACTGTAAAACAAAGAGCTGACAAATGTAAATAATCGAAAAACTGTAAGAGAAGGACAAAAGAAATAATTTAAATTCTCTAATTTTTAATTTTAGATATAAAAGTATGGAGTATAAACAGCATAACTCTCTCCTATTTGCTGTTAAGGCTGTTAACTCTCTTAGGCATGTTGGCTATAGGAAACTAAAAAATTTTATGATAGAAAAAATACCTAACTGTTGAGTTGAGTAAAATTTCTCAACAATCCGTTTCTAAGACAAACACTCAACCGTTGCACAACATTACGTCTTATATAGAGCCCAATGTGTAGACCATATACGTCTAAATTCTTCTATTGGGTAACCGATATTTTTTTTGCTTTTTATAATTATTATAATAGAGAACAAAGAAATACTTTTTGAGAAGATTTTCGCTTATAAATGTTGGCATTCCAGTCGAATATTCTCTATAAGTGCTGTGATTATCTGGGGATTGTTGCCATGAACCTGCGAGTTCAAGTTGCCTTAAAGAAAGAAATATGGGGTGGTTAAATCGGGTGATCTTGCTGGCTACGCCAAAACGGCAGATTATTCGGTTAGGATAGGCGTACATTGCGACCCCTGCTGTGTGTGCAGCTTGTTGAAACCACATGTTTGCCATGCCACTTTCAATAAAATTCGGTAACAGGAATCGTTTATCATGGGGTTGTAGCGTTAACCAGTAACATGAATATTTTCGACTCATAATGATTCTCAATATCGTCCTCTTCGTAGTTGAGATTGAGGATCTACAGCAATTCAGACGAGGCTGACTGTCAGCAAACATTAACTGATGCACTATTTGCAGTTTTTGGGGAACATGGGCTGCTGCAAAATTTTTCCTTAATATTTTCCTTTATATTAAAAAATGATCAGTACCTACGAAGTTTATCTAAAACTTCAAAAGTGTTGATTAACATTAAAAATGCATCAGAATTAAAACTGAAAAAAATAGCAAATTACTTTCTGTATTTCACAGAAAAAATTGTTTGCTCCTATTAACAGTTTTAATTAGTTTCAGATACAACTTTAATTTAATTTTTAATTAATTCAATTATCTACTTAATTGAAATATTATTGAATTTCTTAATTAATTATATAATTGAGTCAAGTAAAAATTTATTAAAATTGTATCTGAAACTAATTAAATCTGTTAATAGGAGCAAAAAATTTTTTCTGAGTTTATTTTTCGAAAAAAAGCAAAATTAACAGAAAATATATTGACACATTCAAAGTTGATTCTGATTATTTACGTAGTTTATTTTGGAGAAAAAGTAGATGTATTGTTTTTTTTTTTTTGTATACTAGTAAATATTTCTAGTACTGTTGTTAAAAATAAGTTACTTATGTGAGTTGAAATATTTATTTATTGTAATAAATGTGTTTATTGTTAGATTTTAAAATGAGGCGCCACAGTCAAAAAAATTTTATAAAATATAAAAATTGCATTGAGACATAAGTGTAGTGCTAAACAGTTTTATAAGCTCTATGGACAATATGATGCCTGAAATGCAAACTATGATGTTGAATGTTCAACCATGAACTGTTCAAAAATATCTTAAATGTGGAACGCAAAAGGCTTACGCCAACATGTAAATAAACTCGAGTACTTTTTTAAGAACAAAAAATTGATGTCATGATGGTTTAGAGACTCATTTAACAACAAAAAGCTTTTTTATGACACCAGAGACCCCAATGACAAAGCAGTTAAGCAAGTTAAGCAATCGTAATAAAGGTTCGAATTAAACAATATTAACTGTGTGATTTTCGTCCGGACTACTTTCAAGCAATAAACAACTGCGTTGAAGAATTTCATCAAAACTTAGTTATTTCTTCGATTTGTTCGGAAAACATACCGCTAGGAACACCTGAAGACGTAGAGCGGAGTTTTACCAAAACCTCAAATCCCAACATGCAGCAGTAATCCGACAACTAGCTAGATACAGTCAAATATATTCTGTAGATGTTGCGCGGCTCTTGGCTGAAAAAAGGAAAATTTACAGAGCGGTAATCACACAGATCTCCTCAACTCGAAAGTAGTCTTATCATAGCTGTCAGATTTTTTGAGGTAATATCGTCATATTTTTGGGAAAAAATCCTCATTATCGTCAAAATAGCTTATTGAAATCGTCATAAAAACGTCACGCGCTTTTTTACCAATAAAACATTTTTTTAATAAAGGCAAAAAACTCTTTAATCAACAAATATTGGCAATAAAACAGAGTTCTTACGAATATAGTGATCTTTCTTACTGTTTTCTTATTTATATTTACCTAAATACTCTTTCCACATTTGCTGAAGAATGTGGTAGAACAAGGATTTTTGTAATAAATTTAGTCAAAATAGAAAACTAAAGACTAGAATCCCTCTTTTGCAACTCTCATATTTTTTCCAATAATGTAATTTTATGTTCTTATCAGGATACATTTTCTTAAGTCTAATAATTTTAATTGCCTCAGTTCAGTTTCTAGCTCTTGTCTGTCACTGCCTCCAACACAATAGTATTTTTTTATAATTTCTAAAAACCTACTTTTTTCTTCATTAATAATATTAAAATAGATTAATTTAGCCTAGAACTTTGAGTTTATTTTCTAAATCAAGTCTTGATACTGTTTGATTACATAGCTGTATATAAAAACTGTGAGGTCCTCTGGCTTTATATACAATTTTAAATTTAAAAAACGGTGCTGTAAAGTGTGCAATACCTTTAGATCGGTAAATATGAGTACTTCTACTAATTTTTCTCTACATTTGAACCGAGACACTAATGTTTCTCCTCACAAAAATTGTTTTTCCAGTAGTTTTTACGTGATACGAACACAGGTAGATAGTTTTGTATTCTATTTCGATAACCAACTGTACCGCCAACAAATTTTTAAAAAAATATTTCATATACAGAAATATACTTGTTACAATTTTTCTTTTTCATCTGTTTGTGTTTCTGTCAGTACGTCTTTGGCATATAAGTATTCCGAAATAAATATCTTCAAATATCTAAACAATTTTTTTTGCTTTTACATTCAATTAAAAGTTTTCAGTTTTAAGCAAACAAGTTTTAAAAAGTTTCTCAGTACAATTATATTAATTTTGATTTTCTATACTCTCACTTTGAAACATTTTATTTATGTTGTTAATAATTCCTAAAATATATTTTTGAAAACTTAGGTACATTTTATTTATGGAATTTATATAACTTAAAATCAATATTATTAATATTTGATGAAAATTAAAAAAATCTTTACTGTCTTTAATGGTTCATACATCCCTTTTATCCTGACAACAACAGCTTCTAGGAATTACCAAGGCGTCTGACAATATTTTTTTTGGTTTTATTTCTAATAGACTTAAAATATTGTCAAATTGCATGCACCTCCTCTTCAAAGTTTCTAAAGACAAGCGTAAAACGAACACAACGCCAACGAATGACATATTATTAAAAAGTTATTGTTGTAGTTTTGCAAGAGCTGTACTGAATTTAAGATTGCTTTAACGGTATAGATTTTGCAAATTTTTAATTATTAAAAATCTTCAAAATCGTCCCATCGTCACCATGTCATTTTTTGGACCCAAAATCGTCAAAATGACGATAAATCGTCAAATCTGGCAGCTATGAGTCTTATTTCTGTCTTTCAAAGCTGTTCGAGAGATTATTAATAACTATGATGAACCCGATTCTTAGTGCCAAAGGTTGTATTCCAAACCATATGGATGATAGATCAGAAAAAACGAAATACGATTCAAAAACACGCAGATTGATAAATATGTTGAAGAAAGCAAATACTGTCCTGCGCTTTTTATCGACGTTTCTCAAGCATTTGATAAGGTACGGTACGAAGTTCTAATATATAAGTTAAAGATGAACTTGCTGAATAAGTTGCTAGAAAATTATTTAACTGAGCGGAAGAAGGAAATTTTTTGAGCTCACCTCAGCCAATTGAAGCAGGAGATTCCCAAGGTGGTATATTGGGACTTAATCTACACTATTTGTACACTTTAGTTAAGTCAACTACCAACCGAGCCCACTCATCGACATTCGCTTCTACACAGCGTTTTATGTATTCATGAAATCGCCAAAGTAGCATCAAAACATTTACAAAACCACTCACTCAATGTGCAAAAATGTTTGAAGAAATGGAGAATAACGGTGAATGAACAAAAATGCAGTCATATAGCTTTCACACTGCTTAGGGGGACTTGTGCCCCCTAATTCGCATAACTAACCAAATGATACCTCAGCTATCAGACGACAAATACCTCGGTAAATATCTTGATCGGCGTTTTACATGGAAAACTGATATTGTATCAAACTTAACACAAATTAAGTTAAAAGCAGTCCAACTAAACTGGCCAATCTGCAGAAACTCTAGCTTTAGCTTAGATTGCAAACTTCTATGGGACAAGTCAGTTCTAAAATCAATGTTATGGAATTCAATTATGGGGCACTAGCTCAGCTAGTAATGTAGAAAAAACCCAAAGGCGCATAAATAAGATTCTACAGATAATCATATGTATGCTAAATTGACACCAAAAATACCGCACTTCATTATAGTTACAGTTTTGGCATAAGAATGAGTAAAAAGTAAGGCATATTGCTTATTCTTCACTGTCAAAGACAAAAGGATATGTTAAATAATAATATGTTTAATTTTCTTCAATTTTTTAATGATAAAATATAAATAAGTTTTAATTTAATCTAAGCTTCCATCACCACAACCGCACTGTACAAACTGTTTCCTTTTGTATTACTGAAAGCTCCCTCTGCTACTTCTCTGCCGCTTCTTTATATATTTATGTGTGAGAGAAAAGCATTATTCATGCCAAGCCCTTAAAGTTTTATATCTTACCTGCGGCTTATTCAATTATCCCAATAAAAAATAATTTTTTACATATTTTTAATAATTTTTTTTTGTTTTTTATTTTTGTCATTTCATATAATTTTTTATGTTTTTAAAAATTGTTCACTCAACTTAACCACATAAGAGTTTGTTTCTTTTTAACTTTAATTCATAATTTCTTTTTCTTAAACTTGTTGATTTTTTCTTTTGATTTATAATTAAATTATAATTAACTATTTTTTGTAAAGAAAATGTACAGTAGTTGTTGTTGTAGTTATTATTAACTTAAAAATAATATAAATTAAAATTTGTTATTATGATACAGATGAAGATATTAGTTTGTACTTAAATATTTTATTTTAGTTAAGGGTAAAATAGAAAATAAAAACTGATTTGTGTTGAATGAAAAGAACTAAAAAGAAAAAAAATAAGTTTTCTTATTGTTTTACTAATTAGACATTTTTGTTGTGTTTTTTTTTATTATTTATAAAATTATTTGTAATATTTTTTTATTTAATGGTATTCGTTATTATTTATTTAAATAGTTTTAGTGTTTTTTTTTTCTAACTTGTAATAGAAAAAAATTAAGAAACTTTTAACACAAAATTTAGAAAGTTGTTTGTTGGTTTTAATTGAATCCAGAAATAATTTTTATTTATTTGGTTTATAATGTTTTTGTTCTTCACATTGTTCTAAGAGTCAACAAAAACATATTTTTAAATTTTAATTTAAAGTTTTTATTTTTGCTGATTTCATTATTTAATGTTATTTTTTTATAAATATCTTAATAACAGTTAAAACCCTTTTTGTATTTTGAATTTTATATTTTTAATAATTGTTTTGTATTTCTGTGTGGTTAATAAAAGGGCTTCTAAAGCGTCAGAATTTTTTTGTTTGTTGTTTCATTAAATAATTTTCAATAATTTTATGTTTTAAATTTATTACTTTTTTAGAATCTTTAGTTTATAATAATTTTATTATAATTTCTTGAAGTCTGTTTTAGGTTTTTTAATGTGTTTATTCCTAATCTTCTTGTTTAAGTTAAAATTTCTTATGTTTTTTCATTTTTAATTTTTTTTTATTTTGTCTTAAATAATATAATTTATTTTTAATACTTTCTATAATATTAAGTAAACGTGTATGTTTTTATTTTCTTCTTTTTGCTCATACTTAGTTGTTTTTGTTTGATTTTTTTTTTTCAATATAAAAAATTTTAAACATAAAATGTCACAACTTACTTACAATTAAAATTTTGTAAATTATTTTTATTACGCTAATCGTTAGTTTTTGGGCAAAAGTGAATACTTGTCTTGTAAAAAACCTAAATTTTGTTAAAATTTAATTTTTACTAAACTATTTGAATTTTGAAGAAATGCAATAGACATTACGAGTGAATAAGTTTTATTGCAAAACTGTCCTAAAGCACATTATTCATACGCCTAGTAGTCTAACGATTATATTTGCGCCTCTAAGTATGTAGTGGTTTTTCTGTTTTTAAATTGCATAATAATCATACGTAACGTAGTTCAGTAAGAATTTCGTTCTGAACAGTAGAACATGATATTTAATATTTCTTATTATGTTCATGGTTTACCAATACCCACCCGGGTGGTACTCCACTTCTATACATATGTTTATATGCGACGAAGAAGTGTTTGTAAAACGTATTTTTACTTTTTGTTTTTAAATAATATGTTACAGCTTTTAATTCTTTCAAAATAGAATAAAAGTCATAATAAACCCTCTGAGACCAGCAAAAACAGTTCGTTATAAGAAAGTTTCTTAATTAAACCAATTTTTTCACCTATAGAGATGACTTAGCGATGGTGAATTCCAAGTTAAGAGCACATTATCGACAATACTAGTTTATAACCGTACACGAACAACTCTTTGATTTTTGGAACCCACTTTATTTTTTTTTTTTTTAAGAGAAGTACCACTCAGGCAGTTAATGCCTACATTAACTGTGGTGTTATTTAGGCGAATTAGTTCGAAGCTGGCATAGCCAATTTATAATTATTTTACTTCGCCGGCGATTTAGTGCTATGTGGTAATACCGGCGAAGGAGGGCGCTGTGATATGCATTATTATAAATAGAAATTAATACATATCAAAAAAATTGATGTTGCCACGGCTGAGATTTGAACTAGTGACCATTGCTTAGAAGTCAACGTGCTAACCACTTAAGCTACAGCACCCTCAAATTTTACGTTAGTCATGCCCTACAACCCAGCTAAATATGGAATAAAATCTGGTGGGCATGTGATTATATATATCAAGGCTAGTGTACAGCTAAAAAATTAGTGGGCATTTACAAAAACTATGAAAGAAATGTTACCATAGACAATTTTATTACAACAGTTTCAGTAGCCAAAGAGCTGGCCACTTAAAAGTTGTCCATCGTAGGCAGACAAAAAAAAAAAAAAAAACAATGAGTGGAGTAGAGTTATCGAGGCGGTAAGCCAGATTATATTTGACATCTATTATGTAGTAACTTGCCACGTAAGTAAACCAAATATTCAACTTAACAAACTATAAAACATTTTATAGAATTTTACTTCAATATTTTTCAAAAAAATTGTGGTGTAACTGTTGCGTAGTTGAAGGTTATATTTTTGAACATTTTTTTTTAATTTTACTAAATTCATCCAGTATTCACTTTAACCCTAAACTATTAAACTTTTTATTTATTTAGTTATATTGTTCAAATTGTATTCTAAGTATTTTTTTTTATTTTGTATATATATACTCGTATATATGTTTCTGAAAGTTTTAGCTAGATTACAAAACAATAAAACGCTATGATGATTTTTTTTTATAAATTTTAAATAATTTTATATTCAAAATTAGTTTTTTCTTCTCTTGTCAATGGCTCAGCTTTTAGGTTTTATTTTAAGGAAAACTACTAACCAGTTTGTGTTTGTTTTTTTAATTATTTCTTTGCAATTGAGTATTTTAAAGGTACCATTTTCAAACTTCATTAGTTTAGTGCATATTTTGGAACTTAAAAAAAAATTAAACTTAAATAAAAGGAATTAAAATCGAATTAAAAAAATAATATTAAAGCTCTTTGTCAAAATTTTATTTCTTTACACAACAAAATTTCAAGAAAGTTCTTTACTTCGGCAAAAACTCCAAATATAACTTAAAATTTTGTAAATGGGCTCACAAAATTCTTCTGTTAAAATATTTATTTAAAATAAGATATTAAAAACATATATTTAACATTAAGATAACTTGAGATCCTTTGTTTACAGTTTTATGCAAAAAAAAAATAATATTTTAATTAAAATTATTAAACAAAATAATTAAGAACTCGTAGTATTATTTCCATTAAATATTATTCATATTCCTATCTTAGTTTTAGTATCATTATTAATTTTTATTTATATTATTTATACAATTTTTTATTTATTTTTATTATTTAAACCTTATCATCATTTGTTTAATTTATTATAATTTTTTTCTTCGCTGTGGCAGTGTTTTGGCTTCAAGTTGTGTCAAACCTTTAACCGTTCAATGTACAATTTCTTAATATTTTTTGTATGTAACTCTTAGAAGTGCTTAATTTTTAAGTAAGTTTTAAAAATTAAATCCTATTTGTTTTGTTTGTTCTTTGCAAGCAATTTTTTTTTAATAATTGTTAAATTTATTACTTCATTCGTTCTTTTCAACCCACCTTTCATTTGTTCTCATTATTTTTTTTTTATTTATTTACTTGAGTTGTTTTTTTTAGAAATGCTTAAATTTTTAATCAAAGGAAATTAAATTGTAAAAAAAAAGAAATTTATAAATAAGAAGTAAATTATAAATTAATAGTTGTTAAAAATATGTGTTTCAGAATTAAAAGAAATATTCTTTTTTTGGTTTTTAATTTTTAATTATGAAGAATATTGAAAAGTCAGCAAGATATTGAAAATTTAAAATTGTAAAATCCATTTTTTTGAGTATGGTTTTTGTTTATGCATAATATTCTTCAACATTTCTAATTTCGCAATCGCCTAAAAATGATACATAATCCCTTTTTTCAAGGGTTTAAATCAAAGCAATACACAAACAACTGAAACAAAAGATTTCTTCTTAAGATTGCTTGTGTCGAGATGTTAGATTTATGATATACACTTTAAGTGATTTAAGCAATTTAGTTTATATGAAATGTGTCAATACTAAGAATGACAGCTGTTGCGTCTTGATATGCTATTATGGGGCACTGCCTGAACGACAAACTTTAATATTATATTTTCACTTAGAAAGCTTCCATAGGTATTGCACTCTTACTTTGGTATGAAAAAAGCCTACCACTAGGTGCGTTTTTATCTATTTTCTTGCGGAATATGGGAGTTTACAGGCTGCTTCAAATAATAGACTCCATGCCTTTAAAAACTGTAGCCCATAACTACTTTACTTCTTTGATTTGATGGAGATTCTCTTTATTCAATCACGATCACTTTGTGTTTATACGCCTTCAAAAGGAACGAGAGTCGCGAAAGGAGGCTATATAAAGGAGTCTATATAAAGGCATTTGATTCAGCAATTGTCACGTTTTGTAACATTCACCTCTTGGCCTGCTATTAGCACAACAACAATATTCTTTATAATCTGGACCAAACTAAATGGATCGGGGGAAAACAACAAAAATACTTTTTTTTTTTTAAGACAACACAATCTGCGAAGCTTTTGGCTTGTCTGCAGAAAACACCCAGAGTCTTTGGCAGTAATCGAACCCGCAACGCCCAGACTGATAGACTGGCACGCTACCAATTAGTCTATCGAGGAGGCACTCTGAGGATGTCGAAAAAACAATAAACTGATTTTGTGAACACGATCGAATATATCTCATGCATCCACCTAGCACTGAAATATAGTAATCCGTTAGCAGTTTTTTTTAATCAATCTTCGTCCTTTTGTCAGAACTCTTTAGTTTTCTTCTTGATCTTTTATCTTTCCTGCTGGTTAAAAAATATTGATGGCAATTTTGGTGAGCCCAACCTAAGCCTAAACGGAAGCCATATTAAAGCACAGTATGGAATATTCTCCAATAAAAGAAAGTCTAGTTATGAAATATGATTGCAGTATTAAAAACAAATTTTAGGCAATTTTTAAAATGTTGAAAAATATGTGACATAACGAACTTCCATGTTTTAATGTCAGCAATTTAAAAAAAATTATTAGTTCGAGCTGTTAGCTTTATAAATAACAATAAATGTATTTTAGCAAGTGATTAAAAAGATTTTCAATTTGCTACTTTTCAGTATCCTTCTATTTGTCTATATAATTGCATAATTTTGCTGTTTTAGTTACTTTTTAAAAATGTGCTTTTAAAACAGTTTTTATTTATCGACTTGTTTTAACAGTTTTATTATTAATTGTTTTCAGTTTACTTAACAATTAATGAAACTTTTTTATTTTATTTTAAATTGGGTTGTGGTGTTTATTTTTGGGGGTTTTATTAAAAAATTATACTCATAATTCTCTTACCTTTATTATAAATAATGTTCGTATTATATTTTATTGGGTAAAATACTTAAAAATTATTAGGTATTTTATTTTATTTGTTTTGTGTTTTGATTCTGTTAATATTATTTAACAATCTTAATCATAGAAATTTCTATCAATAATTTTAATTTAATAATTATTGAATTACTTTTTATATATCTCACATGTTTAGTTTTTGTTGTTGGATTATATTTAGGTTGCAATTTTAAGTAAGAAAAAAATTAAAATTTTGATGGCAATTTTCTTGAAGTTCTGCTAAAAAGGAAACAAATAAAAATAATATGCAACACACAGTTTAATTGAAATTTTTGTTCTAAAATACATATCAAGTAAATTTTTTTTATTAGGAATATATGGGCATAGTTAGCAAACTTATTTCTAAATTTGTCGCCCCTAAAAGTATGCTTTATTTTCAAGACTTTTTCCACATTTGAATGGTTTATATAGAGGCGAATTAATTTTTCAGATTTGGAATTCATGTATTTTCATCGTTGCTCGAAAAGCCAAAGAGTTTGAAACTTCGAGCAGCGGTGATAGTAACCGATTACGATATTGTCACCACCTAATTAATTTCTTAACCAACCGATAATGTATTGCAGTAATAAGCTTAGAAAAGGTATAATGCTTTTTGGCATGGATACTGCGAAAAGTAAAATAAAACAAAACAAAAAAAAAAAATTAATAAATAAAACAAACAAAAACTAAAATAAATTAATGCTTTGAATTTAACTGTTTATTATAATTGTAAAATTTCTTTCTTAAGTATGATAACTTTATGTGTGAAACTTCAATGACAAATAATTGTACTTGGATATTAAAATCAGATTATTTCGTTTGAAATATTAAAAAAATCTTGATAATAAGCTCCCATCCGAATTAGAAAATTTGGAACCACATGGCAAATTAATATTTATTAAAAATAATTAATAAAAAAAAGAAGCAGGGATATCTTAAGGAAACAACCTTAATCGAAAGTATTTGTTTGATTATTATGGTTTGAGATAAATTAGATTTTTATTTTATTAAACTTAAAATAAGTTTGCTATTGCGTATTGTATTTTGCAAGTTGGTACGGCAAATAAAAAACAAGTTTTGTGAAGTATTATATATTTTTTTCTCAAACTCCGGACCTGTCACTCTGAATGACAAAATGAATACTAATGAAAGGCATAAAGGAGATACAAACAAGAAATTTCTTTATTCCTTTCTTTAAATTACAATACTTTTGGAATATTTTAACATTTATAAATGGTAAGGTGTGAGCTAAGACCGCCAAAGGAAACCATATCGGCTGGTAGAATAGAACTTCTCGTAGGCAAGTTTATATATTGCTTATAAAACCAAGTTAGCTGACTACAATCGAATCTAAGCTGATAACTGTTAGGACATAGAAACGTCAAATATTATTTGACTAATATAAAATTTGAAGAAGATAATGTTTGCACATTTAGCCTGGAAGAAGCTAAAACTGCAGCTTATATTGTAGTGAAAATACAATACTTGATTTTACAAATAATATATATTACCATAAACGAAAGGAAGTCGACAACTATCAGGCGAGATAATGAGCTAGATTTAGAGATTAGTAAAGATTTCCTTTTATGAAGCTTGAACTCCCAAAAAAAAAAACACAAACAAATTATATCATTTTATTTCATAATTCCCATACTTTAATGAAATCTTATTTCGTAGTATACAATTATAAGCAAAAGGCTGAAATATAACAACAACAAAAAGAACAACACCCGAAAAAATAGGTAGATATAAGTTGAGCAATTTAAAGACTCACCCTTAAGGCAAGAGTAATCGGTAGCCAGTAGAGTTACGAAGAGTTTATCAGTTCAATCAGGTTAATCCAGTAGTTGTGATTGATATTTGAAACAACAGTTTTATAAATGGAGTTTGGCAATCGAAAACATTATAAATGTTTGGTGGTTTACTTCACCTAAAATGCGTCCTACATGTTGCCCACTAAAAGGCTCAAAACGAATTATATGCCACATTTTTTAATAGACGGAATTTATAAAAAAATATTATTCTATATTTTTATATAGGGTGAAACCTTAAAGCATTATTCGTGAATGAAAGTTTAAGCATGTTAAAAAAATATAACATAAAATCAGAACTTTATTAAGTAAAGAAATCAACAAGGTTTTCTGCAAGGTAAATGCATCAGCTAACCTCACTACGAATAGGAAATAGTCAGGCGAAAATTTTTAAAGTTTTTATATGGAGCATGATATTTCTACATTCATTTAAGGGGAAAATTGTAAGTTTAACTGTCAAAACCCATATATAAAAAAAGTTTATAATTTTCGCCTTAATATTTCTTGATTTTCCGTTTTCTAGTTTGCTTGAAATGCTTTCAATTATACTAAAATAATATCGCATAATATTATAAGGTCAACTGCCATCAACCTAAATATAATCAAAAATATTTTGAAATAATAGAAATCCTTTTTTTTACTCTAAAAAAATATTAAATATTTTTGTTTTCGTAAAATTAATAATAATAATTTTTTATTTTGTATTGAAAATACTAAAAGATTATGTTTAAGTTTTTTTTTGTATTTATATATTTATTTAAACTTTTATTTATATATAAATTAAATTTTAATTATTTTTTTCCTCAATATGTTTAATAATTGCTATTGTTTGCAGTTTTTAATTATAAATTATATTTACACATTTTTTATTCATTTATTTTTTGACCTTAAGCTTACATTAGTATGAGTTTTTGATATTTTATTTATTTATCTATTTTATTCTCGTTTTAAATTTAAATGTATAATTTTTTGTGTTAACTAAAAACCTGTACGCCTATTATGCTGAATTTATGTTTTTTTTTTTAAGTAAATATTTTACAATGTTTTTTCTGTTCTATTTAAAGGGTTTCCTTTTTTCGGGTTATTTTCATTTTTCTTTTTACTAAATTGTGGTAAATCTACTAATTGTGTTTTTTAATAGTTTTTAAATTTTCAATATTTTTTATTTCCTAAATATGTACGCGTTTTTTGTTTTATTTTTAAATTTGAAATCGCTAAGTTTTCGTTAATATTTTTTTTTTTTATAAATATTTTGTGAGTTTCTTTACTAAAGAAATAATTCGTGGAAGATTTTTTTATTTATTTAATTTGCATGTTATATTTTTACATTACAACTAACAATAATTTCTTGAGTGTATTGCATGCTTGTTTTTTTAAGTTGATGTTTTTTTCATTAATTTTATTTTAGTAATTGAAAAATCAGTGCTCTTTAAAGTTGTTTTTGTTTTTAGTTTTTGTTTAATTATTGAGGTTTTTTCTTGAATGATGTTAAATTTTGATTGTTTAAGATTCATGATTGTATGAGAGAATGCATGATTTTCAAAAATTTATGAAATTGATTACATTGGTATTAAAATTAGTTAAAAAGGAAGATTTAAAATTTTGTCCGTTTTATTTTAAAACTTCACTTAGAACCTTTCAAGTGATTCAACTAATTCAATTAAGACCTTTATGGTCTTTTTATTCCTATTTAGTTTTAAACTCGATTTGGCAGCTATCAATAGAATTATATTTGTTTAAATTACGTTCCAAATTCCATTCGTCTATTGCATATTTTTGGGCTTACATAATTACTGTAGGATCGAACCAATAACAAGGATTCTATTCAGAGCCGCAGGTTTTTTCTATTCTCTATTCTCTATTCTCTACTCTTAAAACTGCATACTTCAGTCCGGTTTAGTAGTCGTAATTCCATTAAAATATATCTGCCATTTGTAATTTAGTAAACAGGAAAAAATATTTTCGCCAATTAAAAGTTTTAATTGGCATCAGATTAAAATTTAATTAAATAATTAATTGATTCAATTATTTGTTTAATTAGAAAAAAATTTTTTGTCCTATTTTAAACAAATATATATTTGAATGAATTAAAAAATAAATTGAACTTTAATTTAAAACTAATTAAAACCTTCAATTGACGCAAAAAATTAGTTTTGTGTATTAAGTGAAGTTATTATTAACTCTTTAGGGTTTTTTATAATTTTTTAAATAAGAAAGACAAATTAGATTTCTATAATGGTTACAGTTAAAGAACCTAGGGATACTAAGGGAGACCGTAATTTGTTAAACTCAAAACTGTTTAAATAATATTCAATCGCATATAGTTTAACAAAAAACTTTATGGCAACATCTATTTCTTGAAAAAGATTGCTATAATAAAATGGCTATTGATGCTGTGCTCTATTGTTAAGAGGAGACGATCAAGATATACGATTTTTAGGCCTATTCATGTTTGTGTTACTAATTACTATATACAATTATCAAGCACAGTTATAAAGTCTTTCACTCGCTTTAGTAAAGTTGTCCTGGTGGGATCAAATGCACAAAAAGAACGGAAGTTCGAAAACTGCATAAGATATTAACATTCACATTGCGAAAAAGGACAAACCAAACAAAAATAATATATATTCTCAAGTAAAAGGGTAATTTATAAAATATATATTTTTATTGCCTCTACATTGCCAAACTAAAGTTTCCAAAGTATCCAAAGCTTCGCTTTTCGGAACACTTTGATCTCATCAAATTAGAATAACTGCTGTCTCAGTGATATGTTATAGGCAGCACACAGAAAAATATTTGGGAATCCTTCATAAGAAAGTCTTTGTTAACCAGTGTGTTCAAAAAAATTCTTCCTTTTTCTAGACAAATTTTTTTGTAATTTTATTACTTTTATTTTTAAAAGTTTAACAGCACAAACTTACAACATAACAGCTACAATCTACAATAGGCTGCGAATTGAGAAAACTTTAAAATATTTTTTTTTAAATCTCAGTAATAATTTGTAAAATTATAAACAAATAAATATGAAAAAATTTATACACGAATAATAAAAAAAAATGTTTTTATATCTAATAAAAGGTACATAAAAATATTTAATCTAAAAATGAAAACCATTTCAGTCAGTTTAGCTTCTATAAACATTACAAAATTGTACCATATAGGCATTAAAAAACCTTACACTTTCTCTCTTAAACTAAAGCAATGCCTCTCAGGCTTTTCACTTGGCCCTAAAAACAAATGTCAACAAACGCTTTCCAGCTCAGATACACCCGCACGTTGCATCGCCTGTCTTTTCCGATATTCATAAAATTCTTCTTTCATGGCTTGCAGTCGAGCCTCAATATTATCGTAACGACCGGGTACACGAGATTTGCGCATGGGTGTGCCACCAAAAGTGGCCGAACCAGAAATATTGGCAAATGTTCCCGAAGTTTGTGTATGAAATAGGGATGATGAAGAACTTAAAGGTCCTAAAGTGTGATGCTGACCATGGTGATGGTGCTGGTGATTGTGATGAAAATGTGTACCATTAAGGGAATTGTGTTGATGAGGAAGATGGTTGTATTGATGGTGTGTTGGATAGTGCAAATGATGTCCAGTAGTATCTATATGTAAATTTAGATCTTCACGTAGTAGGCCTCCGGTTGGCGTTGAAGCACTGGGTGTTGGGGTAGACGGATCGAATTCATAATGACCATCCACACTACCAACATCTACTGACTTGGGTATATTCACATTATCCGTAGCAGCATTAAGATGCGTAATCATATCTAGCCAATGCTCCATGGTATAGGGTGGTGTCAGTGTTCTTTGGGTGCTAGAACTAAAGTAGTTAGAGGGTGAATAGGGTTGATAACTGCTGGGTAAGGTATGAAACTGCTTTTGATGTGGCTGATGATTCTGTGTCACTGGAGCTTGGCCTTGAGCCTGTTGTGGTTGCTGACTGGCCGTAGTAGTGCTGCTGCCAAAGTACGCAGTACCCGCTGCTATTGGTGGTGGAGGTGGTGGTCTATACGGTGGCAACAAACGCCATTCACTTGTACTGCCCGAATGATGGGATCCTTGTGGATGATTAGAGGTATTTTTTGATCCAAATCCTGAAGAACTTGATCGTGATTCAGGCGAGGCATCTACCCCTAATATATGATTGTAATTAGTTCTCATAGAAAGATTAAGATGTGGCAGAGGAGACATTAAATCTGACTGTGGTCTGCCAAAAAGACGTGAATAATGTCTGGGATACCAACGGGTACGTGGCCTATAGCTATGGTAATAAGGAGCCTGACTATGTTGATAGTAACTTCTCCAGGAGGGCGGCGAATCCAATTGCAGAGGCAGAAATTCTTGTCGATATTGTTGCTGCTGCTGTTGTTGCTGTTCATAATTCAAACGCCTCGTTTCTTCTTGTATGGTTCTTAAGGAAGGCAACTCATGAGAATAATAACGATATCTGCTTAAATTGCCACTAGCTGTGGGAGTTAAAGTAGGTACAGATCTCTCCGCTGAACCGGGATAAACAGTACTTAAATCACTAAAATGGTTGTAGGAATGTGTGGTGGTGTGATTAGGTGTCGTTAAAGCCCAGGGTGAGGTTAACAAGCCACCTTTAGTTAAATTCTGATCATTTGGTGTACTTGCGGGTGAACTTGAGAATATTCTCGATACTTTTGAGGGCGAAAAAACTTGGTGCATATGATGTCCTGCTGTTGCTCCACTGATTGTGTTAATATGCAAAGGTCTGCTAGCGGGCTGAGCTTGCTGCTGTCTGCCTATATGATGGTGATGATGCAGATTACGATACAAATTATAACCATATACATTTTGATATCTAGCGCCACAATTTTTATTATCGCCTCCATTATCAGTACCAAGACTGCCACCTATTTTCAGTAAACCACCTAAACCCTGTAGAAAACCTCTTGCTGATCCAGCCGCCACCGACTGAAGACTCAGCTGGCTGGGTGACTGCACCAGAGGACGTCGCCACGAGGCTCGGGCTGTTATAAAATTACGACGCGATAGAAAGCCTCCATCGTCAGAAGATGATTTTTGTGAAGCACTGCTATTACGTGTACCTGGCAGACCATCCACTTCATCGACTCCTTCATCTACAATCGTTTCACCATTAGTTAAGGCATTTATTTTACCCGCTACTACAAATCGGCCATCACGAGAACGTTGTATCTCCGCTACCATATTTTTACCATCTCCTTCATCTAAATTTGGTGCACTATATATGGAATGACAATTGGTGCAGCGATCGGGTGGCCATATCCAGTGTAGAATAGCAATGAGTATTGTTGTTAAACTTGATATTCGGGTTTGTTTATACCTTTGTAAAAAAATTAAATCAAATAAAGTTCAAAAATTTAAAAAAAGTTTTGTTTATTTTATGTTTATATGTTTTATTAAATGGCATCACATTTGGGATCATGCTTTTTCTTTAGACGGATTAAAACTATTTTTTTATTTGAATATTTAAATTTTAGTATTTGATCTATTGATAGAAATGAATTTTTGAATTCAGGCTTAAGTTCGTTTCATTCACCTATTTTGTACAAAAAAATATTATTTTAACTTAGAGAGAATAAATCGAACTTAAGCCTGACTTCAAAAATTCATTTGTATAATATTATTTGTTAGTAAGTATATTTATGCCAACCTTTTGATCTACAACGTCATCCAGCATATGGTTTGATTAAAAATACACAAAAAGTTACATATATTTACAAGACAATATAAATTCTAAGGGCATTACGAAATATAGTATTGTTAAGATTTTGTTATAATTATTTTAGTACATATTATACTTTATGTATGGAGTAAAGGAAACGTTAGGAAAGATGTCAACTAAATTAATATAAGCTTTTAGAAATTCATAGAACAGATGTTTTACGAGTTGACGCTTTTACTTCGGAAATTGTATGACCAGCTTTTCTTTAAAAATTTCGAAATTAAAAAACATAAATAAAACTAAAAAACATAAATCTGCAATTAATTTGAAAGATTGAAAAAGGGTCATCGGAAAGTGAAATTTTATAAACAAATTGCTACTATTCAATTTCGTGGAACTATGAATGTTGTCATTACATACAACACATTATGGAATTGTTTTGGAAAAAAAATAATATAACGAGAGAGTTCATGCTAGCCCAACTGTGTGTTATTTTACGTATGTATATGTACATAAATCTAAATAACAAACTTAAAAAAATGTGTAATTATATAATGTTTATGTATCTGTTTTGTTTTATGATAAAAACACAACTAGGACGAACGGCAAATTTGGCACAGTATGATGAATTTACGGACAAAAAATCGTTGCGTTAATTCATGGACTATACCACAATGAGGACGAAGAAAATTTAGAAGTCGCAATACTTTTCCCGATCTTTGTTTTTCTCTTGAAATTCGTATATCCTTTCGTACACGATTTTATAAACATTTATTATCTTTCATTTTTCGATGATAATTTCTCTGTTATTGATTTTAATTAAAATTATGATAAAAGTGCACTAAAATTCTTAAATGTAAAATTTAGCAGCTGATAGAGTGACCATATTTCAACAGAGAGAAGAAAAAAAAAAACAATTTAAAGGAGATAAAAAATATTAACAACAAATAAATTTATAGCTAAAATTGTGTTATTAAGAAATATTTATATTAACTGTATGCTATAAATAAAAAAGACAACAATTATTTAAATAAAAAATTAACTTTATTTGCTACTAGCAGTGCCCGCCACGTCGTGGGTATCCTGACAATATTTTGCCCGTTTTTGCTTTGAAAGTATTCCACACCAATTAAAAGGCTCTTACTTTTATAGTTATGTTTTATGTATTTGCTTCATATAAAGGTACCCATCCCTGGATAAAATTCTAAAATTCGAAAAATTATTGTAAACCTCTGAAAATATTTTAATAACAATGTAATTCCAGAAAGTAAAAATACAAATTAAATACAAATTTGATTCAACTGGAGCCATCTGTTGGGATATTTAAAATATCCCACTTTGAAAAATAAAAATGTGAGTTGAAAAAATAACCGTGTTGAATATAAACGTGTTGAAAATATCTTAGTTTTAAACCGAAAATTTTAGTACCTTTAAACCGGTAATTGCGTTTTTCACTTTTTTTTCTCCACTTTCTCTTGGAAATGAGATATATTTGCGGAAAAAAAAAGTATCCTATATTGGGACCAGTATACTGGGGTACCTCCTCACAAAGTTTTGTTAAAACCCATCCAGTAGTTTTTATGTGATACGAACACAAACAAAAAGCAGACAGACAGACAGACGGAAATGAGTTACTATTTTATTATATGTATAGATAAGACTAAAGAAATTTTAATTTTGGAAATAGGAATATATCAATTACAGAATTTGTTATGCACGACGAATTTCGTAGAAGCACCGATTGTGTTAATTTTCATATTCACAAATATGTATGTTGTCTGTCCCACAAATACATAAAATATAAAAACAAAATTTTTTAATTTGTTTTTTTTTTCAAACGTAATTGTGCGAATGAAAGATTGCTTGCGATATTGTGGGACAGCCAGGTTTTTTATTTTTTTTGTAAATATTCGGAATGAAAAATTTTTCGTTCGTCCCAGTTGTGTTTCTGTGAAAAAATCTAAGTATAAACATTTCTGCATACAAGTGTATGTATTCTATCCCTTCTATTATTTTGCATACAAAAAAAAAAAAACAATCCGACCTATTGTTATGAATATTATGTTCAAATAATACTAAATAGCAAAATTAATAATTTTGTTGTTAAATTTATTGGTCGACTTTTTTTTAAACAGACTGGGTTAGAGTATCATTAGAAGACATACCAACGATTTTATTTTTTAAGGGTCTGAATCAGAAACAAGAAAGGAGACTTTGTACAGAAAATCTTTTGATCACGGTACGTTAAAAAAAAAAATTTAAAATATTAAGTTCCACAATATTTTTTTGTTAAAATACTATTTAAAAATTAATTCATATATCCCTATTTACTAAAATTTTATGATTCAAATATAATTTAATTTAAATTTAATTACATAAAAATTCCTTTATATTTGCATTTAAATTATAAAATAAGAAAATTGAGTCGAATTGATTAAAGAGATTTTTTTCAGTGTAAAAGTCCCAGTACCTTTATTAAAGCATTTAAAGCATTTCTCTGGGTGCCTACATCTGCTCAAAACATACTGCATAACTATACGTTTTTCGGATACGTTATTCAGAAGTAGCGATAAAAATCAAGGAATTAATTTTATTTTATTTTTGTAATTATAACCAAAAATTTAAATCGATTATGGAACTTACAAATATTCCAAGTCTTACTCCATTTTCAGTCATAATTTTCGTCTCAACAAAAGTGTCATAGGTTTGTTTGTTTGTTTATTAAAAGACAACACTACCTGCGAAGTACTTTGATTCTTTTCTGCAGAAAACACCCAGAGTTTTTAGCGGTAATCGTACCTTCAACCCCCAGACAGATATTATTAATTAGCCTATTGCGGCACTCAGTGCAAAATAGCGTTATACAGTACAAAATACACTGATCCTAATTATCGAAAAGATGCAAATCAACTGCTACATTGCTTTAAAATACAGAATAAAATTAAATCAAGAACTGAAGCCTCACATTTAAAATAATAATTTTCCGATATTTTAGACGTTTATACTTAAAAAGATATGTAATAATGTTGTATCGTATTCATGTGGTGTGGTGTGGTGTATTCTATTTTCATGTTAATTTATATAATAATATTTCGCATAAGTGGTCATTTTATAAATGCATTTTACTTGATGTATTAAAAATAAAATAAAACTTGTAACTACACATTGAAGAGCCAATCTTTATACAAAATATGAATATTCAATACTCAAATTAAAAATCATAAATTGTAATTGCCAAAAAGCTTATGTGAATAGAAGATAAGTAAACGTTTCTTTTCGATTGTTTGGTTTTTAATATGGAATTTTTCACAGCCTCCTTTTTGTAATTCGTTAAGGTATAAGAGAATTACACTCGAACAATACTGAGAATGTATGAAATTTTCTAACAAAAATCACGCTCTGTAAAAATCTATATCACGAATTCTTATGATCATCGTTAGCGACCTACTGAAAAGCAATTTTACACAATTTGAAAACGTTAATTTAACAATACGTCTGCCTCAGCAGCTATTGATGGTCCATAGCATTATGCGAAAATTTTAATAATATGACCGGATAAGGTGGATAATTAACAAAAAAAAAAGTTAAAGCCGGGTGTTCTCCCATAACGTCATATTTTCATAAAATTCATTTTATGGTCTGATACCACACGAAATATTCGAATTCATTCAGTAAACTTTACTCGGTAATCGCTTTCTATTTCTTAACTCTAGACCTACATATTTTCTTTGTCTAATCGACGAATATTCTTTTAATTCGACTGTTGCTGATAGTAGTTTACTCATTTTTAGGGTTCCGTACCCAAATGGTTAAAACCTAACCCTACTATTTTCGCTACAATATCTATCCGTCCGTCTGTCAGCGCCTTTTATCTCCGGAACAGTAAGATGTATAACTGTTGCCGCTATAGCAACAAATAATATGGTATGTCATTAGGGACGTGTTATGTATTTATTTCTTGAACTGTAGGAGGCATACACTTAAAACTTACAAACAGTAATTAAAACTTAGTTCGCTATATAAACGAGTATAAAAAATACATCTAAAAATTAAAGGGTGTTGCGATAGTTACGTGATTTGCATGTATATGGCCTAAGTATTGAACCATAATAGTGAGACTCTTGAAATTTTCAGAGAAAGTCTATAACTGTGGCCGCTATATCAACAAATACTAACACTAATAAGGTGATCCGAAAGTGACGTCTTATTTACGTTTATAAATTTATTTCTTGAGCTGTAGGAGGTATCCACTTAAAATTTGAAGACAGTAATAAAAACTATGTTCGCTTTATAAACAAGTATACAATATCGAATCTAAAAATTAAAGAGTGTTCCGATAGCGACTTGATTTGCATGTATATGGCCTAAGTTTTGATCTATAATAAGTAGAATATTGAAATTAAAACGGAAGGTGTTTTACTATGGCCACTATAGCAAATAGTATAAATTAAAGGGTGTCCCGACAGTGACGTGATTTGCATGAATATGCCCTAATTTTTAAACATAATAGGTAGACTCTTGAAATTTTCACAGATGGTGTATTACTATGACCCCTATAAAAAACAGTAAAAATTAAAGGGTTTTCCGACATTGATGTGACGCCTTATTTCTTGAACCATAATAGGTAGACTCTTGAAATTTGTACAGATGTGTTGCCACGACCACTATTACAATTACTAAAAACTAAAGGGTGTTCCGACAGTGACATGTTTTTCACGTACTGTGACTTATTTTTTTAATCGTAAAGGGAATTGCCATGGCCGCTATAAGAATTAATAATATTAAAGGTTGTTCCGACAGTGACATGACTAAAACGTAATTAACCTTGATCCGTAATAGGTAGACTCTTGAAATGTTTTAAGTAGATGTGTTACTTCGGCCGCTATAAAAATTACTAAAAATTGAAGGGTGTCTATCAGTGTCATGTTTTTCACGCATATTATCTTATTCTTTGAACCGCAATAGGTAGGCTCCTGATATTTTTATGGAAAGTGTATTACCATGTCTGCTATAACAGCAGTTACATAAGACATAACAAAAATAACAACTTTAATTTTTAAAGTTGTACTGAACACCGTTCGGAGAACTACGTTTGTGAGTCTAACTTACACTTGACTGATTTATTTATTATTACAGCTCTAGCCACAGGCAGGAAAATATTGCGAGCATTTTAAACAATTTATTGAAGTTGAAGTTTTATTATTTTTTATTTTTTAGCTATAAAGTTTAGCCTGTCAATTTTTAATTTGCTTAAAACAAAATTATTTTATTAATTTCGGTATCATTCTTGAACTTCATTGATTTCACGAAGAAAGTCCTTAGTGTATTAAAAGTAAGATAGTCCTTCTTCTGACACTAGGTGACATTTAGTTACTTTATAAACAAAGATTGCACTAAGAGCTATTTTTATTAAATATTAAAATAAAATTAAAAATTAATTAAAGAAAAAAGAATTTTCTTTAATTAATTTTTTGTAGCATTTTACGAAGACCGGATGAAGTTATTCGTTAGTATGTGAAAACCCAGAGTCTGTTGATTCCCAACCCACAACTCCCAAGCTGATAGACTAGCATACAAACCTACTACCCTACCGGTATACCCAAGAAAAAGCTAAACATTACTACCATAAGGTTTTTGCGGTGAGTATTTTAAAGCACATTTAGGAGTTTTCACAGTCAAATCAAAGTAAAGTCGATCGTCTAAAATAATTTATATGTATATAGCATTGGGAAGCATTATAATAAGTGTTATTTAAAAACGAGACACCTGCCAATATGCTTTAACAATTGTTTAAACTTGAATAACATTAAATATTGACTTATACAACTTATAAATGTATTTAGAATACAAATTAATGCATTTTATATCAACTTAAAAACCAAACGCTTAAACAATCGCCTTTTAGTTAATATTCAGTAAAATAGTGAAATCTATTCTTTTATATAAATTAAATTTTATTTTAACTATTTTTTAATGAATGAATATTTATTCTAGCTTAAGTTCTTTATTATAAAGAGAAGATGCATTACATTCTGCCAGTGCCTAATTTTTCTTTATCTCCTTATAATAAAGAACTTTTATTTTTTTTTATTTTATTTCTTTTAATTTTAGATTTAAACTTTATCAATATGATTGCTTTCTCTTTTCGGCATAAAAAATAATAAAAATATTTTTTATTTGACAGCACAAATTTTTAAATAATATGACAAAAATTTCAATTAAAATTAATATTTTTAGAACAATTTCTTACGATTTTGATTATGGCATGATGGACCTGGAACTATGAAAACTGTTTCATAATCACGATAATGATCAATATTGCTAAAAAGTTTTACAATTTCATGTTACAAAAGAAAAAAAGGAAGATGAGACGAAAAAAAAAATATAAAGAAGAAATATGCAGGTTAAAGTTGGTGTTTATTTAAAAGCACAAAATAAAATATACCACCAATAAAGAAGGTTTTTTTAAGAGTAAACAATTAATTAAGAAAAAAAAGCAATGCTATAAAGTAATAAACCAACAAAAATAAGAAGAACAATATTAATGAGATAATTAGAAGGAAATGAGAAAAAACAAAACAAAACAAAACAAAGAAAAATAAAACAAATTATAAAACAAAAAACAAATAAGAGCTGTTAATATAAAAAAGAACAAACCAATTACTCAAAATAGCATGGAAATACTACGAATTATTTGAATAAGGTCTACATTATTTATTTATTTATAAACATTATACACTTAAACACGCCTTCAAAAGAAGGACTTATAACTTTATTATATTTTAACTTGTATATATCTCTGGTTGATTTGGCCAGGAACCGAATAAAACACAATTCATCTGTTCCTATAACCTCCTTTAATTTGTCATAATGTAATCTTAATCAAATAACATCGCACAGTGGTTTAAAAAAAAAAAAATAAATAATAGCTAGTGAATAATATATCGTTAATAAAAATTTCACAGAGGCAATGTATTTTTCATAAAAAGGACGAAAAAAAAAATCAAGACTTGTGGATTTCCTACAGGCTGTATATCTGTTTTTATAAAAGTAATTGGTATCACAGAAAGTCTGATGACTTCTAGATTAATAGTTTAAAACATTTTTTTCGCGCTGCTATTTCAAAGCTGCAATTTTTACAATTTTTTAAGTGATTTTTTGAGAAATATAATACGGAATTTACTTTGAAACCAAATAAATGATTGAGAAAAATAAAATAAATGTAAATCATTATTTACACCTGAAATCCTAAACCGGGAAAAACATGATCCAATTTTTTTTATAAAAGTTGCTGCCCTGCCTGTGCTACCCATAGGTGTATCAAATACTTTTTTGAGTATATAACCGAAGGATGAAGCTTTAAAAATCTATTTATTTTCTTCAATCGAAATTTAATAATATACTGGGTCTATTCAAAAGAAAATGACATATTTAGAATTTTTGCGGGCTGTGTACATTCAAATATAGAAATTTTTTTCTTTTTTTCGAATATCGAAATTTTTTTTCTTATGTTGATACACATGTGTTACTCATTTGTTGGCATAATCAGCCAATTTGGATTAGAAGTTTGTTGTTGACTGATGAAAAGGTTAGTCACGGTTTGTGTTTCGATTTCTTTGGAAAAAATGGATAAAGTGCTCAAAGACATTTAAATGTTGACTATAGCATTCGACGGGTCCACTTTGTCTTAAAAAAGTGTTTAAAAGTGGTACAAGCGTTTTACAGAAGGTTGAGATGATGTTGATGCCGATGAGCGCCCTTGGCTTGAACCATGTCAGCAAGTGAAAAAACAATTTTTTTGTTTAACGAATAACTACTAGGAAAGTTGCAGAGGATGTTGGCATATCAATCGGCTCATGTCATGTAAATTTTTCGAATGTTTTGGCCATGAAATCTGTGGCAGCGAAGTTTTTTTCTAAATTGCAAAACTTTGAGCAAAAGCAACGGCATAAGTATCGCTAAGGAGCTATTGGATGACGTCAACGATGATCCAAAAGATTCATAACTGGTCATAACTGGTGACGAAACGTGGGTATATGGTTATAGCCAACAGTCGACTATGTAGCAAATTAACCAAAAAATTTCGATAATCGAATGTACACAGCCCGCGAAAATTAAAAATGTTTCACATCTTTTGAACAGACCTCGTATGTATAATAAATAAATTTTGTTTCTAAATTGACTAAGTTATAGGCCTCGGAGGAGAACCGTTGAAATTTTTATAGGTTGTCTTTAAATTATAAAAAAAGGTTATACTGATGCAAATTTAATTTGGAGAAAACCCTGAAAATAACTGTCGTCTTTAAATCTTTCCTATTTAGATGTGCCTTACTTTTTCACAAAAGAAGATATCAAGATGGAACTTGAAACTAATCTATATTTTATAAAAATTTCAATCGACATCTTGAAAGAGCAATCCATTCATCAAAAAGGTTCAGCACACCAAAAATTACCTGTAAAAGGTCGGAGAAAAATTAAAAAAGAATTTTTTTCTAAGCAAATTTTCTCTTAAACTAAAAGAGATAAAGCATATGTAGGCATATTATTATATATATATTTTAAGACTTAACTCATTTTAAAAAAACCAAACATTTGTATTATAAATACATTTTTAGTGACATTTCCAAAAAGGTACCCTATTTTGGCTCTAACCGCCAAGCTCCCCTTCTCCTTAGAAGCTTGACTGTATACTCAAAAACACCACCTTGCCCACTGTAAAACTTCATTACGATATTTTTTGGTAAGTCGAAAGGTTCGTGTTATTTCCAAAATAAAAAGTTTTTAAACCACTGTGCCGTAGTATATCATAAAAAGAAATTTAAATATTAATTACTTGTAAACAAAAAAGAAAAATAATTTCAAACAAATATAACAAAAAAGTTAATTTAAAAAACTAACACATTTTAAGTGCTACATAAATAATACAATAAAACAAAAATAATTGTAAAGTAACAAAAAAAAAAGGTCAAAATCAAAAAGAAAAATTGATGTCGAACTTACTTTTTTAAAGGCACTTGACTAGCGGAAATCGAGCCCGTATTACGATTATGCATTTGGTTTAAGTGATGTTGATGCTGTTGTTGTATGTGTTGATTTTGTTGTTGTAAATGTTGTTGATGCTGCTGCTGCTGCTGTTGTGGTGTGTGATGATGTAGCGACAGCTGCTGCTGATGAGGTGGCTGCTGATGATGATGGTGATTATTTGCTGCTATATTACGGGCATCCGTTATCCTGCAAGCTACCATGTTGAACTCTGTAAACGAATTATTTCTACAATTAATTTTTTTGTGGAGTATTTAGCCGTCCTTATTTTAACACATATAAATACATAAACAAATACAACATCATCATGTTTATATACGAGTAGGTATATTTACTCAATATGTATGTGTTTGGAATTATAAATAAGCAAGTATAAATGCTAATATACGCAAGAGCATATAGATTCCAATTTATATATTAATTAAATTATTATTAAATTAGAAAATTTTCTTTTGATATTTTGAAGAGGAAAGTTTATATGCATTAATTATCCTTCCTTAAATTTATATATAATTTATATTGTAGGATATTTTAATTTGCGTTCATGTCAGTTTTTACTCTCCACCACAATTTGATATAATTAGTTCTTCGATAGAAACGATGTTAAGGAAAAAAAAAAATAAAATAAAATAATATTAATATCCATACCATGCCTTATATATATAAGCTACATAATCAACAAAATAATTTAGGGGTTTTCCAGGCTTTTTGCATTATTGTTTTCTTAATATAGAACCAATTAATGTTTTACAAATTAATTTTCGTAGACTAAAAAAATGGAGAAGTAAACGTCAAGCTTAAAATGAATAATAAATAAATAAAAATTGTTTAAGGTCTGGTATCTACTTAAAATGTTTCTTCAGGATTACATTTCAGAAATTTTGTATAACAGTTCAGTGTGAAATTTTAGATATAAAATAGATATTAGAGATTTAAAAAATTAAGGTTTGTAAAGGTATATTTTAACCTATTTTTTTTCTATTTAAATTTAATTAAAATATTTTATTTAACTGTTGATTAAAATATTTAATTATATTGGGTTAAGTTCATTTAAATTTCGGAGCGAATACATGGCTATCCAGTGCAGATTTAAGAATATATGCCGTCATACGGGTATGTTTAGCTTATGATTTTCAATTTACATTATGGATCCTTTAAAAATCCTAGAACGTGCTAAAATAGTAAAAACTTATTAGAGATTTGCTAATTCTGATTATAGTCGAAATGATCACGCAGCAGATTATAGTGCAAATAACATCTGTAACAGATTTATTAGAGCTCATGGTAGAAATTCCGCTAACAAAATAATTAAAACCACCTGTTCATGCTGCATTTAAGCGCTTAAATAGTAGGAAAGACATTTGTTTTTATAAAGACAATATGAACATAAATTATGTGTAAAATTTTTTCTAGAAATCGATGATTGTATTTTAAAGATTAATAGGATGGCAACGCAATCTAGTACATCTCCTGTTTTGCAAAAGACTTCCTTTACGTCTAATTATTTATAAAATTACGTAATAAAAAAGCTGTTGTTATACCTTTCGGTGAAGACCATCGTAAAGACACCATTTTCAAGCCGCGTTTAAAATAGTACTGCAGAGTTAGTATTACCTGTTTTAGTATAAATAGTAATTGGTTTAGGTAATTAGGGTAATGTTGTACAGGTAAATTTATTGCTACGTTATATATTTATATGAGGTCAGTTAATGTTCAATATTTTAGTCTTTTATTGTTAGATAGGTTGGTGTGTCGGTCTGCAGGTGTTTTTCATTTGTGAGAATGTTTCAGTAGTTTTAGTCGTATAAAAATTGATGACGGTCTTCACCGAAAGCTATGACAACAGTATTTTATTTAATGTCGAAACAAATACACTTAATTTAATAAAAAATCCTTCTGTGACAAAAAAAAATTATTACAACTGATTACCAATTATGCGAAATTTCATAGTAACCCAAAATCCCCCCGGGGGTTCTATTTGTCACTGCAGGAGGTTGCAAATGCTTTGATGCGGTTCACTCGGGGAAAATAGGGGCACCAGACGCTAGGGTTCCTAGAACCTCAATCTGAAAGATTGTTGTTTTAATACTTCTTCGAGGCCCGAGCACTACCCAAAGGACTGGTACCACGGGAATCGGTAGCCCCACAGAGAGCCTATCATCTCTGTGACCGATTGTTGGTGAAGTCCCTTTCGGGGGTACACGTGGTGGTTGTGGTTTAAGATCGATTTAAATAGGTATGGTACACGGTCGATCAAGTGTGCTGTTGCACTTTCAACAGACGGAGTTTGGATAGTCTCCAAACCCCTAAGGAAGAGGAATCTAGGCTTGCCATATTATATAAATTGCTACTCATTGTGACTGTATCACACATAAATTGCGATGCTGGCGGCAACGTCATATCGTAAAAGTGTTGCTGTACTACACAATGGGGGCGCTAGTCTATGCTTAAGTTTCACTCGGTGATAAGACCACCATGGGATTAGGCCAACCGGCAGATGCCCACGTTAATCTTGTTCCACATCTGTAATCCAAAATAAGGTTAATAGAAATAATTTAAATAAAATTTTAATTAACAAAAAATTTTTTTTAATTAAACTTTTTGTTAATGTAGATTGGCCACCACCATCGAGCGATTTGTCACCACAGGTGTCTGCATAATTAGCTAGACAATAATTGTAATTAGTTACTACAAATAAAAGCATTTATTTGTATAATTTGAAAATTACTATAAATATGATCCCACAGGTACAGGTGAAGTATAACAACTATACCTGTATATGGCTGTAAATTTTCTGATAAAATAGATTTAGATTTATATCAAGCACCAACCGGGATATTACAAGTAATAATGGCCAATTTTTGGCTAGAAAGTAATAACTCATATTTTTTACAAACCTGCCTTTTATCTAGTTATTAAATATAATATTTAGTAGTTAATATATCGGTAGACAGTTTTTCGGATATAATTTTTCAAGCTTGTTATTAGGCCTGCAGGAATTTAGTAAAACGTGACTATAATACGGCAAACGACTATAGTTTAAATGAAATTTATAGTTATCCGATTCTCAAGGCGTACTATCATATATAACATTGTCGTATTATTTCAAAATTTTATAATAGCTTTACAGTATTGTTGTTGCTTTAAAAAAGGGTAATAAAGAAATAAAAGCAGTTACCTAATGTTTGTTTTTAATTAACTTTAATTTTACTTTTAAATATATATATATATATATATATTTTAGATACTGGATTGTATAGTCATACCCTTCATACTGAAGATATTCATGTGGTGTGAGTCAAGTGAGCTTTTAATTTTATTTCACTTTAATTTATCATTGACATCGTGGGATAGGCATTAAATGCCTGCATTAAATAAGGCATCCTGTTACATTTTTTGTTTTGCAAGTTGTGCCTTAATGAATTGTACCCAATACGTTATATACCCTAATGTAAATTCGTCTGCACAATTTGTTTCAATAAAATTTTATTAAAATGTTTTACAACTTGCAAAATATTAAAAACATAATTTGTAATCAAATTTAAAAAAGTATTATATATTATTTTTATTTCTATTTCACTAATTAGGTCATGCAACTAGCTAAATTATAATCATAAAGAATCTTCTTTCACTTCCACAAAAAGAAGAGCTATATTAGGGCAGATAAAAATAAGTTTATAATTTATTTAAAAACTACTAAAAACTAAAATAAAATTAACTTAAAATTTAAAATATACGGGACATTCTATAGTTAATTAAACAATAATTTAAACAGTTACAAAATTTTAATCGCATTATTAAAATTATTTCCGAATAAAAATGGAAGATTTTCTTTAGTGTTTTTTGTTCATGTAATTTAAAAAATAGCCGTACGCAAAACGACAACGTTGTATGGTATACGTATATATTTCTATACAAAATCCAATAGTATAAAACAAAATAAGATAAGCATTTCAAAACTAAAAAATATATACAAAAACATAACATTTGTTTTTTTTTTCTGAAATGTGCATAAAAAAAGATTTTGGTACAAACAACTTATTCAAGAAGTTGTAGGCAAATATCAAAAACGGGCAATTAAAAAATCTAAATCTTTTGAACTACGAGTTGTTCTTAAATAAATTTGAAAAATTTCTAAAAAAAAAATGAGTAAAATAAAAAAAACACCATGGAATGCCCCATACATCAGATATAAAAATCTTTACTAATTTAGAAAATCAATACACATTTCTCTATTATGGCTGGGGAGTACAACGTACACAAAACATGTTATTTTAAAATACATACATATGTTGATTTTAGTTTTAATATTTTTTTTGTTTATTGTTTTTGAAAATGAGCAGGAGGGACAGCTACACACATATACATACAAATATACATTTAATGCAAACATTATGCATTATATATTTATAATTATGATTCTTTTTAAGTTTTTAAAATATTTACTATATAAACGATAAATTATGTATTGTCTATATTTATACGTTCATTAGGATCGGGCTTCACTAAGTGATTAAAAAAAAGGAAAAAAAAAACGAAAGCATGAAATGGTTTTCAATGCAAATATGACATGAAAATATACGAATTTGTATATTTTATCATGGTCATAAAAACCATACGTATCCATAGATTTATATTTCGAAATAAATCAAGATACGTAGAATTTTTCCCATTTATTTTTATTAAACTGAATTTAATAGAAACAATTGATGAGGTATGTATATGAATGCATTGAACATGAAAATAAATTAAAAGTGACATGTTTTTTTTTTTTTTTTGTATTAAACCGTAAAGTTTCAAAAGAAATGAAGTCATAAAATATGTTATAGACAATTTTAAATTGAATGAAAAAACATATAATAAAAATAATAAAAATGGTTGTTAAAAAAGAGTTTTTGTGTATAAAAATGAAAAAAATATATATGTATGTGATATGTATGTATGTGTGCATGATAAACACTTATGTAGGTTTCCGAAAACCATTTTTTTTTTGGGTATTTTTGCTAAATTTTGTTTTTATGCCACATTAAAGCAAGGTTGGCAAACGAAAGAAATAAGGTATTGGTTACTGCACCGGTATTTTATTTAAATTTATATCGTTAAGGGAAGACCTTTCTAAATTATATAAAAGTAAATTTTATTAGTTAAATTATTTATTAACATAAAAATGAATTATTCTTGAGTAGGCTTAATATCGTTTATTTCCTCTAACAACTCAAGAGTGTTGAAAGAATAATTTTCTTTTACTTTTTAGAGAAAATTTGGAATTTTTTAACACTGGAAGAATATATATAATGAAGTTTCTGGAGCACTACATTCAGCATTCTTCGTAGTTTTTATTTATAGACATCATCCATTTAACCAACCACACTCAGATGAAGGAATACGAACAAGAATGCACCATGATCCCTTTCATATGTATATTCAATTGGTTAAAACGACGTCTAGCTTGATCTAAAGCTTTCCCTCTATTGACTAGTTAGAGAAAATAAAATAACTTGAGTACACTTAAGAGTAATTACTTTTATGATAAATTATTTTTTTTTTAATTTTCCGAAAAAAGAATTTTATTTTTTATAAAGAAATTTATTTATTATTTATTTGTGCCAGAATTAAAAAGTAATTATTTAGTATACCATAAAACGTATTTGTGCAATCCCAGTACTAATAACGGTATCGTTTTCCAACCTATATCTAAAGTTAATGTTTTAATATAAAATTTAATGTATGTATATATAATAGTGTCTGAATGTAAGTAAAAATGTTACTCCCTTATGTGTGGTGAATTCATACCGTACCCGTATGTGTGAAGACATTTTTATCCACTCTTTTTGCATTGGAAGAGTTGGCTCTCTATATACCCCATGTTTAAAACGTTTTTTGAAGGGAGAATCAGAATCTGATGACTACGGATTTAAATAAATTGATATCTAAAGTCGTCCCATGACTTAAGGCCGGGGTCACACAGAATCTGTCATACGTTATACGTCGAAATTTTCAACGCACAAGAAAGTTGAAATACAGTTTTTCTAATGAGTATCGTCACAATCAGTACGTCTCTGTCAACGCAAAGTACGAAAGTTGGGCAACATTTAACTTTTGACGTAATTGGTTTCTCTCTCTCTCAAAATTAAATTTTTGTGTTGAGTGGAAGCAAAAATAAAACAATAAATAAAATGGAGAAAAAAGCTTTTCTCGTGTTTTCTTTTCAGATTTAATATCCGTCAACCTCTTCCGTTGTCACTTTGATTTCAATTGAGAGCTTTAAAGTATAACGTATGACGGATTCTATATGCCCTGGCCTTTACTAGGTATCCGCTGAAGGTTGAGTACAAAGGCACATATATGTATATACTTTGCTCATTTAAAGTACCATAATCATAAAAAATTCAACGTGGAAAAGCACTACTAAAGTTTTCAAAATGAAAGCTTTATCTTCTGGGTGGTTAGAAACTATTCCACAAATTTTTGTTCCTTCAGAAAGATATAAAGAAGCATTTTTTTCAAAAACTCTGCTGAAACGCCATTTTAATCAATTATCTAAAGGTTATATAAAATTTGGCTAAGGGCTTCCTGAAGAGCTAAATTAAGCACTTAGCGAGTGCGTAATAGAGATAAGCCTGCCCCTCAACAATCAATTTTAAATTTAAAATTATTTGGGTTTAATAGCACGCTATGAACATATAATTAAAAATATAGAAATATTTCAACTCCCAAAACTTATAAAAAAAACTTTTGTTATTTGCTATAAATTAAAATTAGATATAGAGATTTCTAGAAATTATTTAATACTAGATGTGCCCGCCACGTCGTGGGCGTCCTGACAATATTTTGCTCGATTTTGCTTTGAAAGTATTCCACACCAATTGTTAGACTTTTTATTTTATAGTGCTTCGGTTATGGTTTATGTATTTACTTTATATAAAGGTACTTATAACTCGATACAATTTTGAAATTCTAAATATTATTGTAAAGCTCTGCAAAAGGTTTTTAAAATATTTTAATAACAAAGTAATTCCAAAAAGTAAAAATACAAATTTTATTCAATTGGCTTCATCTTTTGCTCACTTTATTTTTAAATATCCTACTTTCAAAACTAAATAAATACCCCAGTTTTTGAAATTACCCACTTTAAAAAATAAAAGGTCCGCAACCGTGTTAAAAATATCCCAGTTTTAAACCGAAAATTTCCGTACCTTTAAACCGGAAATGGCGAACTTTCACTGCTCTTTCTCCACTTTCTCTTGGAAATGAAATATTGTTGCAAAAAAAAGCATCCTATATTGGCATCAGGATGCTAAGGTACCTCCTCACAAAATTTTGTTAAAATCCATCCAGTAGTTTTTACGTGATGCGAACACAAATGAAAAGCAGACAGACAAACAGACGAAAATGAGTTACTATTTTATTATAGGTATAGATTTACTGCTATTAGTAAATCAATTGTAATTGAAAATAATTCTTGCTACTAAATGTTGGATAAAATTGTAATTACTTCCGAAATTCCAAAAAATTCCTAGTATGACAGATTGGTAAGTATAAAGAGCTTAGAAAAATGAATGAAAAAGTTCAAAATGAGCCATTTTAAAAGTAAAATATTTTTTTAAATTGTTTTATAAACATTTATATCACACTTTCAATTTTTTCCATTACCTATGACATTAAGTAGAATTTATTTATTATGTTTTCGATAACGGCTTAATAATTCTTTAAATTCTTACAGACAGTGAATGCAAAAAATTATAGGTTATTAAAAATAATTATGTTTTCACATGTGATAAAAATTTTACGTAGAAAAATTCACTTAAAATGTTCAAGTATTTAAGCGGCAGCAATTATACACATACATATAGTAATAAGAAAAGTTTTACGTTATTATTTAATTAATTTTTATTTAAATAATAACGTTATATTTTTAAGCTCTGATTTAATTTTTTTTATCATCATTCTGTCATACGAGTACAACTTAAACCAAAGCTATTTTTTAAATAGTTTTTTTAATTTATTTTTATTGATTAATAAAAATAAATTTTTTTGTGAAATTTTTGCTAATTCAATTGAAGACATCATGTCCTTATAAATACCTCATTCATTTTGTATGTTTTATTTTGACTAATTAACAAAAATGTGATGATAATGCATAAAATGGTTTTTGGAATATAGTGAAAGTGCCCGAAACCAAAATATATTTTATGGTAAGTATGTATGAAATAAATGAATTTAATTTCAGATTAAATAAAATATTTTCATATGCAATGAGAATTTTAGTTTTGTTATTATTTTTTTAATTGAAAATGAAACACTTAGTTGTGTTTTTTATTTTTTGAAAAATTATTACTAAGAGAAAAAACTTACCCCATTCGTTGATTATTAACATATAATGGTTATAATTAAAATATTGTTTAAAAAATTTTAATTAATTTTTTTTTATACTTCCTGCTAAAGCGCCGTGAAATTGGGGGCAGTAGTAGGTTTGAGGTTTTTTTTTCTTTAAACATAAATCAAATTTGACTCTTAAAAATTTGATCTTGAATTATATAAACAAAGGAGGTTTTCTTTTGTTTGTATTTGAAAATTTATTGAAGAAAACTCTTTTTATCCTTTGCTTTTATAATTTAATTCTTGTTAAATTGTTGTCTCAAAAGGACATGAAAATGCTGTTTTTTATATTGTTACTGTTTTTAGTGCGAAAAAAAACGCGATCATTTTATACTGTAATTCTCTTGTTTGCTTTAGACTTTAGCAGTCAATTTTTTTTTAAATTTTTTTTTTTTTTAATAATTTTTACCATTTTTGTGCGTGAATTGTTTACAAAAAACGTCTGCCCAGTAATTTTAGCATGTTGACCTTTTCCCTGCAAGAACTTAGCTCTGGGCAGAAGCAACGACGATTATTGTTTGTATATCGTTTGTTTTTTACTAAGAACTTGCTTTCATTTTTAGTCTAAGGTAAAGGCCATTTAATAGGTTTTCAATATATCGAAATAAAATTTAATTATTTATTTGAAAAATCTTGAAATATATTCCATTTCATTTCGATTTTTAGTACAGGCTTGGTGCGGTTTAGAGACCAAAGTGTCAAAGATAGTTTATAGTGTTCGTTTTATTTAGGGAAATTTTTAAAAAATAATAAATACTTTAAGGAAAACGAAACAATAGTTGTATAAAAATAATAATAAATAAATGAAAATAAGAAAAACTTTAAACTTTATTATCCTTTTTTAGATGTCAAGTATTCAACTATTGAATGAAAATGATATTTTTATTTTTTGTCAATTTATAATATCAAATATTTAGGTAATTTATGAGTACGAAATTTAAATTCATGTACCATTTAATATTAAAAATATTTTTCCTTTAATCTTTTTAATTACTTATATGGTTTTGTGTTTTACATAAAATATATTATTTTATGTAAAAAATTATATATGTATGTATATGTAATATGAATATGCATTTGTGAATATGTATGTGTGAACTAAAATATTTATTATTTTATGCATGATAAACTTACACAAAAAAAAACAGCAATTTATGAACAATATGATTTTATATTACATGCAATAAATATTAAAAAAAAAAAAATAAATATAATTTTGCTAAAATAAATTAAAAATGGTTTTGTTAAAAAACACGTTTTTATTTTATCCATGTGGTAAAAATAATTATTTCAATCAGGTACAAATTCAAATACGAACAATTTAAGCAATTTAAATTATAGTTATAGGTTTTTTAAACAAACTTTGCATGAAACTTCGTTTTATAAACATTTTATAAAACAAAGATTTTAAAGAATTTGAATTATTTTTTCTTCTTCTTCGAGCAGCAGCTATTTTTTTGTTTTATATATTTTTTTCTCTTCTTGCTTGTCTGCAGAAAACACCCAGAATCTTGCGTGTGAATCGAACCTCCAACAGACTGATAGACTAGTGCACTACCATCCAAAGATGCAGGCCATAATTCAAAGTAATCCATTACACAGCTCAAATTAATTAACGAAAAATTTGTGTCTATTTTGTCCGCTGTAGTATGCGATTAAAAAATGGAAAATTTTAAATATGGACACAAAAAAGTTTGCCTATCAAGAGTAAATTTGGCCTTTTCTGGTGAACAATTTTTACGGTTCAACAATATTTATCTAAACAAATATACTTTGCGAAAAATTGTTTTTAGTGATAAAGAATTTTTTTGAACAACTACTTTGTTGACAAGTAAGATAGCTAGATGGCATGACATGTACACAAGGGTTCTATTTGGTGTAGGTCTTGGGTCTGTATCATAGCGTGTACCTTTTTTTAAAATGACATTGATATTGCCATGACTAGCATGACATGCTAGCGATACAGGCCAATAATAACCAATTTATTTTAACTCATGTTGCATCATATTGAGTTTAGTTGTGCTTTCAGCAGGACGGCTATACGCGTCAGATAGTCAAATCACAATAGACATTGAGGGTGGGGTTAATTATCAAAGTGGTGACATGAATCGGCTTCAAGGATGTGCGAATAGTCTCAAGTCTATACCAATAAGCCACAATCGACAACACCCAGACGATCAGATAATTTCAACAGGATTAATTTCAAAATAGTGGTATTTGATGAGAAAAAGATGAAATATGGAAACACTAGTATTGATTAATATCCCCATTTTAGCTACCGTACAAGTTTTTTAATAGTTTTTTGGAACCTTCACAATTATTAATCATTTTTAATTTCTAAATAAAATAAAACAAGCCTTTTTTGAGTCACCCTAACAGTCTTTGATATTTAAGCAAATAATTTGTTTAATTGTTTAGTAATTGTGTTGAACTTTTGGATAAAGCTTAGCGCGTTTTGTTCACATTAATATTTTTGTTTGTATTTCTTAAGAAATTAGGATCTTAAAATGAACGTAAGTAATGTTGTTAAATCGTTCTGAGTTTTTTGTTTGTACACTCGAACTGTGTTTGTGTTTACTCAGCACAAGTTCATTGTTATTATGTCCAAAATTTACTCATACTACTTCAAACTATCGGGATTACTGCAAGCTTGTCAAATTTAGCTCGCTGCTCTTCGCTTTTTATTATTTTTTACTCATCGTTACTCGTGTGCAATGAACATACATATATACAATGAAATATTAAAATGAGCGTCTTATGAGCTTTGTATTTTACTTTAGCATAAATGGTAAGCGCGTAATGAATTTGGTTGCTTTGGTTGGATTTTTAGCTACTACCCTTCAGCAGACACCACCTTTAAATTCTCTGCTAAGTATTAGCTTCTAATTACGTGGCCATTCTTACCCTATACTATTACCACTTAATCATCGGCGATGTAAAATTAATTACAAATAAATAGCTACGGGCTCTGCATCACTCATCTAAATTTATTTTTTTTTTACCAAGAAACATTCTATCCTTCCCCTCTATTGCTCTTGAAATGAAGTACCAAAACTAATTAGCAGGAATTAATTGCCTGTGTGTTAGTTTTCTTTTAATAAGAATATTTTCAATGCTACAGGTTAAAGAAAAAAAGTGGTAGGGAAGGCCAGACAAACAATATAAACAGCAAAATTTTAATATCAGTTTATGTTTGAATTTATTAGAAGTTCAAGTTTATTAAAAATATAATAATTTTTAATAAATTTCAAAGATATTTCAGAATAATTACACAGATATACACGGCCTTTGACTAGGTGAACTGATATGTCTTGAATATTATTTATCCTGCACTTCGTTAAATTGATTTAAGTGATCAATATATGCCGTTATATATAAAATGTTATCATTGTTAATCCCATTTGATTATATAAAAAAATGCGAAAATCAGCAATGAAATTAACTTTAAGTTACAAAAAATTTATTAAACTTAAACCTAAAATTAGATTTTATTTTGACTATATAATAAATCAAGGGAGTATACTACACGTGGACAGGCTCGAATGGTACTAAAAGAGCCTCTTGGCACGAAGACCAGTAAGTTGCTTAGATATAATCGAAGTACCTTATGTTGGATAACTTTGTTAGTGATCAAAATCGAAGAAGATGATACAGATTGTGCCTGGAATGTGAATGTCCAACACTGGCTATCATAAGTTTTAGGACCACAGGTAGAAACTTTTTAAATGTGGATGCCATGGTGAATTAAGCCTTGAGCAAATGCTAGCAATTAGTAGAGACTCCGTGATAAGAAAGAAGGTCGGCAGTTAAATGTCGATAATCTTAAATCACAAATATCAAGCCTACAAGCTGATAGTAGCAACATTGAAAGTAAGGTTACCATAAATAACAACTCGGTTGCTTATAATCATTGTAAGTGAAAGGGGGTCGAAAAGGGACCCACTAAGGAAGTAGTCCGCTTCAAAATTCACCATACAATAATAATAGATACATCATCTTATATAATTAATAGGTAAACACGTTTTTTGTAATCCCTTTTACGTCCGAAATACTGCACAGATATGCATAATCTTAATTTTATTTAAATCGGAACAATTCTTTGGGAGTAATACGACTATCAAGGTTTTACTCATACCAATAAAATGTACATGATCTTCTCTTAGCTACAAGTCGAAAACACAAGTAAAGCCAAAATAAAGTAGATCAAGTGTAGAAATTTTTCTCTTTAAATTAGATGAATTTACGTACGTACCTCGTATACAAACTGAAAAATGTTTGTCGTGAACCTAGGGAACTCCAATAGGTATAGCGTTGAAATTTTGTGCCTTGAGAATAACGTCTATTTTCAAGTTAATGCTTGGTGATTAGAACGGAAGGCCCGGACAGTTTCCATACAAAATAATTATCCTATATTTATATAACTGCAATAGTGACACTTTTTCATGTTTAAGCATGGCCAAACTTTTGCTTCAAAGTGTTTATTTTTTGTGGATGGTGGCACCGAAGCGCACCGGTGATATCTAGTTTAAATAATTAGCCTATTTTTGTTGCAATAACTATCTCAATATCTCTGAAACTGCATAGTAGATTTTCGATTTATTTGCGCAACCAAATAGGGAAAACCATTATCGAATTATGCTAACATGTCTTGCATCTTTAGATATAATGATTTAGATATAATGATATATAAAATCAGAACTAATATAACAAAGCTGAAGATTTGAATGTAAAAGAAGCAATCTTCAGTTGGTGCACCCTAAAAATTGACCTAAGGTTGTAAACATGTGTAGGGTTTGCAAATTAATTTTATTATCAGATATAATTTAGCTTAGTATATTCTTTTATTTTTGTTTTAATATTTTCAGCATAATTTGTACAGAAGATATTGACTTTTACACAAACATAGTCCTTTTTATCCCACAGGGATAAATTTAATTTTTAAAAAATTATTTTCCCAATAGGTAACACAGACATTACTCGTAGCCCTGTTTTAAAAGCAAACAACAAAATGTGAAATGAAAATTAATTATTTCTTCATACAATAATTAGTACAATTGCATTTCATTTGTTATCAAATACAGATGAGAACAATTTTAAAATAAAACTAAATATGAAAAAGTAAATATCATAAAATAATTATTGCATGCTATGGATGAATATTTTTTATGAACATGTATGATATAATGCAACCTTTACTCCCAAAATGTTAAAATAACCCATCACAAATAAAAACTGAAATAAATAAAATCTAAAAAAACTCAAAACACAATATAACGTAACATAAAGCTGATAAATAAATTATATTAAATATAGTTATAGTTTTTTTAGAACAACACTAGTATTGAAATACCAGCCAATATAGCAAATTATGACGTTTATTACAAAAAATAAATAAAAATTAAAATTTTCAATTTAGAATAAAGCTCAATTTATTAAGTTTAATTGAAATGGGAAAAACGAAATTTAGAATTTATTTGTTAAAAGCAAATTTAAATTGAATTTAGCCAATGTTAGTTAAAACAAAAAAAAATATATATATTTTTTTAAAGTTTAGCCAATAAAAAGAAGTTACTACTTGGCCACTGTATTTTAAAAGCCAATAAAAAAAGTTACGTGGCCTTTAGAATTTGTTTACAAAATTAATTTCACCAATTAAAATTTATTTATTAGTGTTTTTGCTTCAAAAGTAACAAAAACAGATATTTGTGTTAAGTAAGAGAAAAAACTAAAAAAAGTACCATTTCAATGCTTTTGTTTTTTTTTTTAATTAATTGGAAACTGTCATTGTTTGTTTTTACCTTTTTCCTGTTTTCGTCGTTTACGTTTATTGCAAATTTTTACGGCACAAACCGATAAAATGATCGCAACTATAAAAAACAGGATGCCCCCAACGACACCGGCTGTTATTGCTTTATGTTTGACTCGAGCCGGTACCGGAAATTTAACTTCATCACTGGATTCATAAGATTTTTCCGAATTGGCTAAAACGCGAAAATAATACGTACGACCACCAACTAAATTCTTAACTAAATATTGTGTCTCTTCGGGTCGTATTTGACCACGATTTAATGTCTTCCATTGAGCATCAGTTCGATATTTTATTGTATAAAATTTAACGATATGGGCACGTTCCAATGGTGCTTGCCATGAGATAAGAAAACCATTTGATACTTCGGTAACGGTTAGATTACGTGGTGGTCCAGGCTTGGGTCCTGTATGAGAAATAAGTAAAAAGACAAATGAAAAAGAAAATAACATAATTAGCAATGTATTGTTATTGTAAATATTATTTTAAAAGATTAATATTACTTTGGTTTATACTTAGTAATTTTTAAAGCTCTTTTTTAGACATGAAGATTATTAATTTGTTATTTACCTGTTTTTCCTACTATAACTATAAAACATTCTATAAATTAAATAAAACGAAATTAAATTTTGTGAAATGAAATGATTATCAAATGACATGACATGTTAAAGGAATATATTTTATGAAATGATCTTCTTTTTAATTAGTTGCATAATACTTCAATTTTAAAATGAATCAGCTTTTTATTATATCAACACAATTTAGCAACTTAATACTGTACATGAAATGTATATTAAACAAAAAACTTTTATAGTAATGAATTAATTTTCATAATTTTTAGGACTCAAGTTTATTACTATAAAGAGATAAAGAAAAATTAGATTCTAGTAGAACATAGTGTATTTTCTGGATCGCAACCTCCTTCTTCAGTATTCTTGGTATCTTCATATCAGGGTAGTTACAATTAATTTTTTTTTTTTTATTTAAAAAAAATTTAATGCAAAATAAAATACGAGAAATTATTTATTATATTGTATAGGTGATGGGAAATTATTTACTATTTTCTATAAAATATAATAAATAATTTCTCGCATTATATTTCTCTATAAAGTCATTTTCTTTTCTAATAGATTTCAACAACAACAACAACAACATGCTTTCAGGAAGTGAGTCACACATCATTTATGAAAATCTAAGAAAAATAATGTCTCTGAAGCTACTAATTAGACTTAAAAATAATATTTGTATTAGAGTTGTGTAGTTCGTTAACGACCTCGTTCAATTGAACTAATCAACCAACTGACTTAAGTCAGCTGATCACCACACTGAACTCATACAGCTTCCTAGTTCAGTTTAGCTCTTTAGTTAGGTTAAGCTCATTAGTTTACTTCAGCTCACTCGGTCAGTCAGATCCTTAGTTCAGAACAGCTCATTAGTTCTCTTCAGCTCATCAGGTTATATTCCTTTTTAGTTCATGTATATATGTATATATGGAGTTTGACAGTAAGATTGCTTTGTTGTATAATCGCACGATGATGATTTATTATAAAATTTTTATTGCACCACCTTTTGATCGGTAATGCTCAAACGATTTTAGGAGTCTGTCAAAATTAATCTTCGAAACGATGGTGGTAAGACCTCTGATTTTTAGGGTTCCGTACCTAAAGGATAAAAACATTACCCTATCATTTTCGTTACAATGTCTGTCAGTGCGTTCCATCCTTGGAACTGTAATTTTCACAGAAGGTGTTTTACTATGAAAACTATACACAGAAAAATTTTTGCCCCAATTAAATTTTTTAATTAGTTTTAAATTAAAGATCAATTCATTTTTTAAATGATTCAAAAATTTATTTGTTTAAAATCGAACAAAAAAATTCCTAATTAAATATATAATTGAATCAATTAATTGCTTAATTAAAATTTATTCTGAAACCAATTAAAACCTTTAATTGATGAAAATATTTTTTTTCTGTGAACTGATATACTGAGCAAATGAACTTTAAGAGCTAAAAGATCGATATAGTTCAGTAAAGTGATCTGAAATAAAATGATAGCTTACTTTAATAACCTAACTAGCACAACTTTAATTTGTATTACTTAGAGGTAATAATAGTTTTTAACTTAACTAAATATTTTAAACCATTGTCGAGTTATGCTATTATGTATTTTGAAATTTTCATTTTATACAATCCCTAGTGGGAATGAATCTAACCCATGACTTGTCACGTACTAGTTCTGAAGTGATAACACTTTTTGAAAGGGACCTGTTACTCTTACATGGCATTGGCCTATGAGGGGGTCATTTGCCACTTTTCATAAATTCTGTGACATGTCAATGAAGTAGTAAGAATAAAGCTGCTGAGACTAAACCTAAACCTGTTCAGGAAAAAATCTTAATTAATTGGAGTTGATAAAAATAAGTTCTACAGAAGCGGTACCATATTTTCTGCACATGGGTGTTTTTATTGATGATGTTGCATGTAAAGGGTTATTATTAGAGTCTATTTATAAAATAATTTATTTATATGAACAAATTGGTTGCCAAAATTCATGTCACTTGATGTATTTCAAAAGAAATTGGTAAAATGTTCTACCTCGGCCTCAGGTCAGTTTCCAATATGATTACCTTCTCTAAAAATGAATGTGATGGTATATCTCAAAAACTAGAATTAATTAAATAAAACGTGATTTGAGTTTGAGCTTGAGTTAAGTTCAGCGCCGCAGTGTTGTAATTAAATTTTATATTTAAGATTATAAAACTGATTTTCGGTTCATATTGTATTGAAGGCATAATAAATAAATACATGATTTATATTAAAAAGTTAGCATTATATTAAAAAGTTATAATATATTTCTAAACAATATTTTATCGCGTCATTAATAATTATAACCGAAAAAATGTGATTTTAAAGATATTAATATTTTTTTTTATTATTGAGAATATTTTTGTTCGTTGTTAAAAATAATGAGATATCATTGTATGTTTTTCAATTTAAGTCATTTTCCATATGATTTTTATGCAAAATACATTCATATAGAAAAGTCTTTGTGACACAAACATGTGTATGTAGATATAATACGTACCCAGTAGTACGTATAACAACTAAATTTTATAACACAGGATTTATTTTAATCGGTGCTATTTTTTGCATTTTAGTTTCTTTATATGTGCCTTTTATACTTGTATTAGGAATAAGATTTATTCGGAAAAAAATATTATTTTTTTCACGTCTTCAGAAAGTAAATTATTATGCAAATTAAATTATTTTTTAAAAAACATAGAAATTTTGTTTGTATATCAAAGCTAATATTTGCATATAACTTGAAGCATAAAATTAATTCTACTTAAGCACTGCTGGGTACACTAAAGCATTTTTATGGATATAAATGTAAGGTTGTAGTTTTTTTACATTCTTTGGTATGTATGCAGTTTTAAAATAATAATGACTTTCCATTTAGGTTTTATATTACCATTATAATTGACACAAAATAACTTGAGATAACTGAATATTATTATGTTTCTGTGAATTTCCAGCGCATTTTCAGATAACCAAATTAATGTGTGCATAAATGGCATTAATGTGATAGTACGTTTTTTTTTTTATAATTTTCATCATTATGACAAAAATAACATTAGATATTATGTACACTATCTTTGCGAAATGAGAATTTAAATATATTTAGCTTTTTATTAAAGATTTTGAATATATAATTTTTATAATATTTAAAATTTTGTTCTTAAGAACGAAGTGCAACGTTTCTTTTACCATGCAACGGAACAGTGGTGATGGTGCCTTTAATGCAAAGTGAAATTTTATTATTATGTCTCCAGAATACAATAATAGGTAGTCTAGACATATTTTAGGATTAAAAAATGCCAGTGGTACCTCCTATTATTGTGCCTAGTCCATAAAACAGGCTGACTTTATAACGAGTGATTTTTTAAGAGCTTGAGAACTTTTTTTTTTAAAAAAACGCATAAAATTTGCAAAATCTCATCGGTTCTTTATTTGAAACGTTAGATTGGTCCATGACATTTACTTTTTGAAGATAATTTCATTTAAATGTTGACCGCGGCTGCGTCTTAGGTGGTCCATTCGGAAAGTCCAATTTTGGGCAACTTTTTCGAGCATTTCGGCCGGAATAGCCCGAATTTCTTCGGAAATGTTGTCTTCCAAAGCTGGAATAGTTGCTGGCTTATTTCTGTAGACTTTAGACTTGACGTAGCCCCACAAAAAATAGTCTAAAGGCGTCAAATCGCATGATCTTGGTGGCCAACTTACCGGTCCATTTCTTGAGATGAATTGTTCTCCGAAGTTTTCCCTCAAAATGGCCATAGAATCGCGAGCTGTGTGGCATGTAGCGCCATCTTGTTGAAACCACATGTCAACCAAGTTCAGTTGTTCCATTTTTGGCAACAAAAAGTTTGTTAGCATCGAACGATAGCGATCGCCATTCACCGTAACGTTACGTCCAACAGCATCTTTGAAAAAATACGGTCCAATGATTCCACCAGCGTACAAACCACACCAAACAGTGCATTTTTCGGGATGCATGGGCAGTTCTTGAACGGCTTCTGGTTGCTCTTCACTCCAAATGCGGCAATTTTGCTTATTTACGTAGCCATTCAACCAGAAATGAGCCTCATCGCTGAACAAAATTTGTCGATAAAAAAGCGGATTTTCTGCTAACTTTCCTAGGGCCCATTCACTGAAAATTCGACGTTGTGGCAGATCGTTCGGCTTCAGTTCTTGCACGAGCTGTATTTTATATGGTTTTACACGAAGATCTTTGCGTAAAATCTTCCATGTGGTCGAATAACACAAACCCAATTGCTGCGAACGGCGACGAATCGACATTTCACGGTCTTCAGCAACACTCTCAGAAACAGACGCAATAGTCTCTTCTGTACGCACTGTACGCATTCGTGTGGTTGGTTTAATGTCCAATAAAGTAAACTGAGTGCGAAACTTGGTCACAATCGCATTAATTGTTTGCTCACTTGGTCGATTATGTAGACCATAAATCGGACGTAAAGCGCGAAACACATTTCGAACCGAACACTGATTTTGGTAATAAAATTCAATGATTTTCAAGCGTTGCTCGTTAGTAAGTCTATTCATGATGAAATGTCAAAGCATACGGAGCATCTTTCTCTTTGGCACCATGTCTGAAATCTCACGTGATCTGTCAAATACTAATGCATGAAAATCCTAACCTCAAAAAAATCACCCATTATTTAAATGAATGAGGTACTTCCCAGACAAAGCTGAAAATGATTAGCGTGTACGTAAGGAACTATAATAAGTAGAACCTTTTTGTACAAGTAATCTCCAATTAATGTGCAAAGTCGAGCGAAGCACTGGCTATATTGGAGGAGTGCACAGTGGGCTATTTTACGAGAAGGCGGTCAAAAATCCATAAGTTTTGATTGGTTCAGATTGTTTATACGCGGTTATGTAGGTATTTTGATATAAAATTTAATTTTTACTATAAAATTTAATTTTTGCTATAAAATGTAAAAATCTATAATTGAATATACATTAAAATTTTTATTAGAATTTTATTATAAAAGTGAAATGAAAAAAAGTGTCAGAATATGAAAAAACTTGGCCCCCGCACTGTGATACTAATTTTGAGATAGGGTTGCCGATTTCAAAGTTATAAGATTTGTAAAGTTGTAAGATTTTGTCACAAAATAAATGTTGTATAATTATTTAAATTTAAATTTATTTTAAGCAATGTTACAAAGCTGTGTATTTATTAAATTGTGCAGAAAATATCCGACCTTTGGTCAGAAAAATTGTTCTGGTGCCCACGGTCACAACCCGCCGCATATATAATGAAGTGAAGGGCAGGGTTCGGACTACAAACTGGCGAAAGATTTTTTTGACCAGCATAACTCTCAGAGTTATGCTCTATTAAGTCCGAGATTTTAAAGCAATATGAACCTTTTTTAACCGACTTCAAATAAAGAAGGAGGTTATCAATTCGTCTGAATGTTGCTTTTTTATGTTTGTGCCCGCAGAACTCAGTCATTTCTGAACCGATTTTAAAACTTTTTTCTTTATTAGAAAGGAAATGCTTACAGATTGGTCCCATTTTAAAAGAAGTTTAGAATTTTGAAAATTAAAGGGTTTCCCTATACAACATACGTGTTTTTACGTGTATTATGAACCGTAAAGGGCACCATTTTAAAATTTTAAAAAACTGCATATCAGTATAGCTGCCAATAACAGAAATTAATAAAAAAATAAACTTAAAAATTAAAGGGTGTCCCCATATGTGACGTCAATTTAAATATATGAACCATTTGAACCATTGTAGCCAATCACTTAAAAATTGGACAGAATGTCCAATATTTATAATCAGAAATTAAATATTTATAATTAGAAGTTAAAGGGTGCCCAATAGTTGATGTAATTTAATGTATATTGCCAAACTTTTGAACGGTAACAGAGAGACGGTTGAAATTTACAAAGAACCTGTATATCTAAGTCCTTTATAACATCAAGTATATAATTTAAATTTGGAAACTAAAGGGTGTCCCCATAATTGATATAATTTAACCTATCTAGCCCTATCTTTTGAACCTTTATAGATAAACACTTGAAAATTAGACAGAATCTCCACTACTATGTCCCGTATAATAACATTTATATATATTTAAAATTTTAAAGGGTGTCTTAATAGTTGATGTAAATTGATGCTTATGGCTAAACTTTTGAACCGTTTTAGACAGACATTTGAAATTAACAAAGAATCTGTCCTTTAAAATAAGTGTTTAATTTAAAATTTTACATTAAAGGGTGTCCCCTAGGTGATATTGTTTAAGCTATATAGCCATATCTTTGGAATCGTTACTTTTTATTACTGTGTTAGTAATAATAACTGTATAAAAATAAAGGGTGTCCTCATATCTGACGTAATTTGTAGTTATAGATAGACATTCGAATGTACAGAACGTATATTACTTTCCGTTAGAGCAACAAGTATAGAAGTATTTGATTTGAGTACAATTTCTTACAGATTACTTCCTTTTAAATTTTTAGTTTAGAATTGATGCACATATATTTGTTTTGTAGTCGGTTTTTTTGCAAGAATTATTTAAGTTTAAAAAGTTCTGAACGAAGCAAAGACCTCGTCTTTTAGGAACTAATAGCTTATAAGTTGCATAATTATAACTAATTTATTTTGTAACAAAATCTTTAAAAACAAAAAAATAAGCATTATTATAAAACGGTATGGGTAATTAGCATAATATTAAATAATTAATATTTGAATTCCCAAAAATTTTATTAATAACTAAATATGCAACTGCTTGTGCAAACCTTGGCAACACTTGTTTTTTTTTTCGATTCTCTTGCGAGAACAAAATTAACTTGTGTAAGTTTTTCATCACACCTTACGTCTGCATTCAGTGATGGCAAAAAACCATGCAATTGTAGAAGGACAGTAAGGAAAAATAAAAACGTGGTTTGTTTGTTGGTGTTTTGTTGAAGCTTTAATATTCTGTAATATTATTCTATTAACATGCATAATTCTCATTGTGTTTTGTAGAATTTTATTACTTATAGAGTATTTTTGGCTTCTCTAAAATTAGGAAAAAGGTTTCCTGATGATCTAGCCTGAGCAACCAGTGAAATACGTATAGGGACTAGCTCTTTTTCCCCAACAAATAAATTGCATTTTTATTATAAAACGGTATGGGTAATTAGCATAATATTAAATAATAAGCATTTAATAATTAAAAATATCTAAAAGTTTGGTAATTTTACCAATTGTTCACTGTGATAGTGTTGAAATAGACCAGTAAAATTTTGTCTTCCGAGGTACTCTGGTATTAACTTTAAAATGATTAATATAACTTTGAAATCGGTAACCATAAACAAATTTTTTTTGGCCGCCTTCTCAAAATATGTGCCTTAGTGCAGAAAACGGGGTCCTCATACAAATAAAATATTCATCACAGTGTATTCAACTAAGGTGGTCTTGATATTTCTTTATGAATATGCATAGACGAGCAAAAAAATTACTGGAACCATACAAATTAAAAGTTTAGCTTTATGTAATTTCTGAACTACGAGGTAGCGTTTTTAAATTATATATGAGAATAGTGCTTAGTCAAGCAAGAGGCTGGATGGGTTGGATCAGTGAGCATCGTAGCTCGCGTACAAAAGGAAAATTTTTAGTCTTTAACATAGGAAACTATAATAGGTAGAGTCTTGAAATTTTATACTCTGACAATGACGCATCTTTTCAGAATAAACACTGGTAGTTAGTTAGAACGGGGGCCACGTATCCGGTACAAAATAAATTATCATATATATATATATATATATATATATATATATATATATATATATATATATATATATATATATATATATATATATAGAACTGCAATAGTTAGACTCTCTAAATTTGACATAGGTTTCTCTGAGAATAGCACTAGTTAACGACTTAAAAATTGGCTTACTTACAAATGTTGATTTTATTTTTTAACGAATGGGGGTAGGGAAGTGCTCCAAGTATGGCTAGTGTCTTCACATTTTAGGTAATAAATTGGTATAATATTAGTGCATAAGTGAGGAAGTAGAATATTTGTAAACATTTATGACGTAGACCCCTATCGTTCTAACAACACAACAGAACTGCTGAGTAACAAACAAAAATTTATTCTCTAAAGTTTTTTTCGTTATTAAAAAAGTGAATTCTGAAAATGAAAACAAACAAAAAAAATTTTTATACTAATTAGTTTTAAATTAATGTTCAATTATTTTTTTAATTGATTAAAATATATATTTGTTTAAAACAGAACAAAAATAAACCTAATCGAACAAATAATTGAATGAATTATTAATTTAATTAATTAATATACAAAGAATTGAATATTTATGTAATTAAATTTTTAATGTGAAACCAATTAAAACATTTAATTGAAGAACGTATTTTTTTGAAGGAGGTGCTAATGAAGATAATTTTAAAATAGAACACATATATGTATGTTTATCAGTTTTGCTAATAGCGATAATACGCATGGGCAATAAGCTGGGTTCTTCTATTTATTTAAATATATTGGATGACAATCGTAATTGATTCCAAATAAGAGTAGTACATTCAAGCATGTATTTTGTAGGGCTTAGCAAATAACATAATAATGAATATTTTTCTAAGATCTAGCTTTCAGTATCTAGAAAGATCCAATTAGCCTCTAGCACAACGCCATTTTTAAGTGAAATGTTCTTAAAATGGAACGGATTTTCAGTACTAAGGATTCATTTATATGACTAGTTTTGTATCAGTGATAAACTCTCTAAGAATTTTAAGCAATAAAAAGGTAATTAATTATTTAATTGCTAAAATTTTTAACAGTTATTTTTTTTTTGTCTGATTAGCAATACAAATATGTAAGAATTAAAAATGTTTCTTGAACTCAGTTTTAAATTAATAAAAAAAGTGGTTCTAGTTCCTATGTGCAAAATTGTAATTTAAATGCAAACGATTTAGGGTCCTTAAGGTTTGTAAAAATTTAAATATTAAAGGGCTAACTAATAAAAAATATATAAGGACAAGTTTAATCACATCTTTAAAGTTACGTGCATTGCTTCAAAAACCTAAATTTAAGAATATTCAATTGTTTTCTTTAATTTCAAGGACCGCACTTCGATGTCATTTTAAGTCACAGAAATAGCAAGCACTTTACAAGGATAAACAAATTTAAATGAAGTTTTACCGACGTCGAGTTAAAATATTCAAGAAGACCAACACTGAATATTAAATATAAAAATATCATAAAACCAAACAAAAATAACATAAAAAACATAAAAAACAATTGTTATTTTTGACATTTAAAAATAAAGAAAAACAATGTGAGAAATGGCAACAAAATAACTTCAAAGGACATAAACAAACACAGGCATACAACAAATAAAGGTTCCGCATAACAGACACCCTTATTGTATAAAAGTAAGCAAAAGAGAACCAGGGGAAGGGAGACGGTTTCCCTTTGGTTTTTCTCAAGAAAAAAAAATCACTATAACTTTTCTTATGTTTTTATATTTTTCTCACTTTTTTGTTGTACTTAAATAATAAAATGAAAAATGAAAAATGAAAAAGAAAGAAAGGATCCTTGTATTCAAAACAGAAATTGAGAAAGGAAATAAAACATTACTTAAGCGCATTAAGGACAACACCGGAAATATACACAACATAGTATAATGTGTAGGTTTATGTATTTGTATTTTTTTACGTTAACTTAAAGCAAAACAACAGAACATTTTAAAATAAAAAAAACTACAACAATGACAAGTAGTAAACAGAAATAAAAACACAGACACATACCACGACAATATTAAAATTATAAAAAGAACATTTTTTAAAGGCCAGGTTTACAAGTCTATTTTGGTATTTAAATAATAATTTTCTTTGTTTTATGTGAAATTATCAAAGTGTTTTGTAGAAAAACAATGAACAATTTCATTTCCTTTTTATATTTGTTTTGTTTTTGTTTTTTTGCCTTTTGAGGCAGCAAAATAAAATGTGAATTTCAATTTAATTATTGTATATGTTATGGGTAGTAGAGCCTTCTTTTCTAAGCTTGATGTTTTAGTACTTGGTTTCCTAAAAATTTACTTGAGTAATTATCCTTGCAGTACAAACAAAAACACTGCAGAGTTGTACGAACTTATTGGATTTTGAAACTTTTATTTTAGAGAGCTAAATAAAAAAATAATTAGGGCTAATGATATGCATTTTTTATAATTTCCTTTTTTCTTTAATTCACCAATTATACAATTTGTCTCTACATTTGTATTAGTGTACTATAACAACGTAAACTGATGCAAGTCGCACTAAAGGGTTCCGCACAATATTTAACCTTACATTAAAGGTACCATAATGGTTTTAATTATTTTCATAACCAATTAAAGTTAAAAAGAAAAAAATAGTTGTAAAACACGACTTTAAAACAGACAGGTGGATATGCAACCAGTGTATAAAAAATTAAAATTTAAAGGAACAATCTGTATAAATTTTCAACAAAAAAAACCAAAGATAAACAATAAAAGTTAAAATCTAATCTTATATGGGAATACCCTATAATTTTTAGTTTTATGCTTTTATTACATGTCTTTATAGTGGACATAGATAGGTAGGTGTTTATTAGAATATGTCCTGTGTATAGTGAGCACGCGCCCCCTCATCATTGGGCACCATCTAATTTTTAATGTTGTATTTTTACATAATTATTATTATAGGTAATTGTGAAAGACATCGATATCGGGATTTCAGCGGATTGTTACGTATTGAGGTCTCCTGAATCCATTTTTAAAATTTTCGCAATGATCTCTCTTTGTGGGTTGTGTATACCACTATTTTTGTGAAGGCTTGCTTTTGGTATATGGAAATGAAGAGCCGTATAGTTTTTTTTTGGGAATAATCGGTAAGGGTGGAGAAGTTTACTTGACACCCTAAACAGATTCGAATATACTTTGGACTTTTATTCTTTATCTAATATAAAAATATCTTTTTCCATGAGGTGATAAAGTTAAATATATGCCACTCAAGATGTTTTGATTTAGCGGGCATAGATTTACATATGTAATCTGTAAATTTTAAAAGTCTTTCTTCTTCAGTTCAATAGCTCTAGCCGTTAATACCACGTGTTTTATAGGGCAACCTTTTCATTCCTAACTTTATTACTTTACCATACGTAGTATAAGGTAAATTATAGTAATCATGAAAAAAATCGAGGTCGGGATTTGGATGTTTTGAGGTCTCCTGAATCCATTTTGACTATTTTCGAGATGATGTCTGTGGGTGGGTGGTTGGTTGGGTGTGTATGCCACTATTTTTGTGGAGTTTGTACAAGTCATACCGTTTGATATATCAAAATGAAATTTAGTATGTGCCTTTGGTATATAGAGATAAAGAGCTGTATAGTTTTTGGGCATAATCGGGGGATACCCTCCAAATTTTGTGAACGTTCTACAGGTGATACCGTATAACATATTAAAAAGAAATTGTGCCTTTGGTTGAGATGAGGAGCTGTACAAATTTTGGGCATAATCGGGAAGAGTCAATGGGTATTTTACTTACTCCCACATTTTGTAAACACTCTACAGGTCATACCGTATGACATATCAAAATTAAATTCAGTATGTGCCTTTGGTTTATGGAGACGAAGAGCTGTATAAATTTTGGGCATAATCGGAAAGGGGCAAGGGTTAGTTTACTTTACTCCCCAAACCGAAAATAATTAATTTTTTGATTCGAATATACTTTGAACTTTTATTCTTTATGTAATATATCCATAAAAATATCTGTTTCCATTGGGTGTAGTAAATTTGATTGTAGGCCACTCCAGTTTTATTTTTTTATACTTATCTTTGTTAAGGACGTTGCAGTACACAATATCTATAAAGTTGAAGTATCTGTCTAAATTCTATGGAGACACCCTTTAATTGTGAATTAAATTTTTTTGTGTATGCAATTTTAAATGTCGACCTTTTGCGGCTTAAAAAATAAGGCATATATAACAAAATCTTGTCTTCTTTGAGAACACCTTTTAAATTAAAATTTCATTTTATTGTTAATACTTATTGCTATAGAAGCTAAAATACTACGGACTCTGTGCAAATTGCAAGAGTCTGCTCATTACAGTACAATAGGTAAGATCATATATGTTAAAATCAGCTCCTATGTGGAGCACCATTCAATTTAATAAATCGTATGTTTTATTTAGTTTTGTTGCAACGAGCATAATTTTCAGGCTCATAACGGTATAGGAGACAGCTTGACGGCAGATATCAGATCGATATTGAAAGGGGTTAAGCTTTTCTCTTATGGTATGTAACCATCAAAAATGCTCTTTTAAATGATGTTTCATTTACCATCTAGATTAAGTAATTTCAAAGAATTTTTTATGTTACACTGTGAAATTTATAAGAACTGCAGTCTAAAATATTTCTGCTATATAAATTTTAGTAAAATTTAATACTCAATATATTGGTTTAAATATAATGTTTTTTAGATTAAAATTTTATTGTTTTTATATTTTGATTCCTAAGACCGCTACAGTAAATGAATTATTGGACAGTTCTGATAACAAAGAAACACAAGGAAAAGAAAAAAACGAAAGCAAATTATGACAATGTTAGGTTTGCATGTCAAGGCAACTTTTTTTAGATTGTTTTGAAAATGACCTTTAAAATTTATGGGAACTTTTTAGCACAAAGTACTCATGAATTTTGGATGTGTAAAAAGTTTTTCAAATACACTTAAAGTACATTAAAATATTTGATGACTTTCCTTTTTCCTAAAATTAACACACACACTTTAACTTTTAACATTTTACTGCAATGAATTGCTCTTACAATAGAAACACTTTTTTATAATAATGCACAAATAACTAAAAAAAATATGTATATATATATTTTTTGATTAAAACATTAAGTTTAAAAATAATAATAATAATAAAGAACAAAAAGAAAAAAAGTTGAGTACCTTTTAAATTTAATTTAGGCGGTGAATAAACAATCGATCCATTTGAATCGGTATGAAAATAAATGTCAAAATAGGCTAAAAGGTCTGTAAATAAATAAAAAAAAAACAGAAAACAATAAAAACAAAATTACAGTTGCAACTTAAATGTGTTTTATTTGAAAACAATAAAAGAACAAATTTAAAAGAAATAATACAATAAATTTTAAAATAAAGCATGAGAATAAGAAATATTGAAAAAAGTATCAAACAATTTTTATAACTTGTGCATGAGGAAACTTTGTGCAAAAATAAAAAGAAAGTTTTGCAATGTTTTTTCATAATGGAAAAGTGGTGGTGTTTGTGCTATTTAAAGAATATTTAGGATAGGGAATATGAAGTATGTAAGTAATACGAAAATTGTGTATTTTTTATTCTAGTTTATAATTTCTATATTTCGTGACATACACGGTCAAGAAGATCGCAGTACTTATGGCTTATGACCTTATAAAGAGAAGGTCTTAAATAAAGCCCAAAACTCAAGTAATATCATAGTGTGCTAGTGTATCTTTTAAGGACTTGCGGAATTAAATCTCGCTGAAGCTTCTGCATGATACATTGCATTATTTTTAGATTACGTTTGATTTTCATAAGATAACAAGACTTTTATATGTCAAAAAAGCTGATGATAATATGTTTAACTTTCTATTACATCATCAATGCTTGCAAGTTACTAAATTTTATTCTCAATTTAATTTTAGTGCGGCAAATAAAATAAAAATAGTTATCACTGTTAGTGCGAGGACAAGCCAAACGAAATATATAACTCTTTTAAAGGTATTGAGAAAAATCATTTTTTATTGTTCACGTTGGTGGGGTCGTCGATCCGACTTTTTTAATTTTTAAGGAGTTACGTAAATTTACATATCATTGCTGTGTAGTGTTAAGGTACAAAAAAAGATGATGCAAACAAATATTCTACTCGATATATGGAGACAGGTCAGTGTTGAATTTGATTTTAATTCCACGTTTTAGCAATTCATAAACTTTTAAATTCTTTTAAGCTATTTGACACTTTAAATATTATCTTTTTTAAATATTAACTTTTAGTATACAGAATTGTTATTCAACTCGTATAAGAATACCAGTTAAGTAGACCGATAGGTTTTTAGACATCAGTAGACATGAGTACAGAGCAGTTAAGAATAATTATTGGTAAACTTGCGGGTCATAATAATCATGGCGAACATATGGAAAAATTAGGATAATATATAGGTGGTGCTGCGAAGCTGTCGAAGACATTTATAATTTCTCATGTAAATATCTTGCCCTATCTAATAGAAGGACTTAAGCCCCTTATTATAACTTGTAAATAGCTAAAGTGAGGATTGTAGTGAGAAAAGTAGTTCTTCGTTGCTTACTTATAAGCTTTACTATCACTGACCATCTGTCTTATCTACTACTATCCCTTTCCAAAGAAAGTACCACAGTTAATGTAGGCATTAACTGCCTGAGTGGTACTTCTCTTTTTTTTTTTTTTTAAAAAAGTTTATAAAATTTCAATGGAGAACGAGAGTGAACAAATCATTTATAAATTTAATATAAAATATTTAAAAAAAAAGAATTTTTTATAAGAAAAAAGGGACGCGTTGTATTATAATCGTAATTTAAAAGAAAGAGCATTTTATTGTTTATGAGTTGAGTGCTGCACACCGCTGTATTTTTTAGTACTTTTGGGCAAAATTACACAAACAGCAAAAAAATATAATTTTTTTTCGAAAAATTTTCTTAAAAATAATTATTAATTTGTATATTAATGGTATTATGTATATAAAATACGTTTATTCAACACCTTTCTGTTAACAAATTTCATTTTCTCAGAAAAAATATTATTTTGCAAAAGTACGAATAAAACAAATAGATTCATAATTACATTGTAGCCACCTAAAAGTCTTCAATAAATTGCTTAAGCATTTGGCAGACATTTCGTTAATTTTTTTAACATTAGCTTAAGCTATCTTATGCATATTATAGTTGGTCATTAACTCTCCGATAAAATCCTAACTTTAGCTATTGGAAAGTTATAGTAATGGCCCGTAATATTTTTAACTCATATTTCTTTAAGAACCTAAGAGATATTAGAGGTAAATATCCAGACGCTACGTCAACCTTTATTACAAGTTCGACGTATAATGCTTAGAATGTTAAGGAGAATTAGTGAGAGGAAAGAAGAGGTGTTATTGAGAGGAATCATAATGATTTATATTGGCCTTTATGAATGCTGACGGCAGCTGACGTCACTCTTGTTACTTAATCTAACCTATTCATATTGCTAGGTTAACAAGGAATTTCTTTGGATGTTGGACTCTGGCTCAATACCTAAACTACACATAATCGACTTTTAAACAAATTCACCAGAGATTTTTAACTGCCTTTTATAACGAAAAAGGCAAGAAAAAAGTATATAAAAATAAATTTTACCATCTGACGCTTGAAACTTATACTGCATTACCATTATTGGGATTCTTTCTTTGGCATTATTTGAAAGAATTACAATGAAAAAAATGTTAACTACCATTTAATGCTACTGATTTATTTTTAATTACAATTGTTTTTGTCAGTGGTAATGGAAATGTAATGAAATTGTATAATTACTAATTATAATTGATGGAAAAATCATTGTTTTCATTAAACACAAATTTAAGATCGCACTAGGTTTTCATAACTACGAATAAAGTATGAATTTCAAGCCAGGTTATGCTCTTTCTAAATCTATAACTTTTTATTAAATCTAGTAAGGCACTTCCATTGCATTTACTCTAGTTTTGAAAATCTGTACTACGCAATATCCAACGGGTTAAAAATTAGTCACAAAAATTTGATTTACAGAATTTTTTTTATATTTGTTCTGATTTTTGTTTGTTTTATAAGAAAAAATGCACATAATACGAGAGCAGAGCATGGAGGTGAGACGTCTTCAAAAACCACTACAAAAAGTTTGAGTTCCAGTATGGCCAATAATGATAATGCTTTTTTATAATTTAATCATTGATTAATGGTAATGATTTTGTTTTTTAAATAATTACTAATGAAACTTTTTCATTAAAAACCATTATCATTAATGAAAACAATGGTAATGAAAAACAAAATTTGTTAGCATTATTTTTAATTCAATGCTAATGAAATTGTCAATTAATTACTAAATCTAAGGAATCAGTCCCATGTATATGCATTACATTCTCTATAACAAAAATAATAAAAGTATAAACATTATATTTACGCTTATGACCTTTGTGCCACAATAGGCAGTCACTATACACAGCTTGTGTGCAACTAAGCTCACTAACACGAGAAATATTAAATATATAAAATTAAAAATTAAAGGGTGCCCAATAAAAGGGGTGATTTGAACGTACATATATAGACTAATATGTTCAGAGTTACTGAGTTTACTAAGAGTACATACTGCTTTTTCCGCTATAGCTATAATTATACAAAATAAAATTTAAAATTTAATTTTCTTTACAGTTTATAAATCATTTAAATTAGGGAGAATGGAACTAACCCATGACTTGTCACGCACTAGTTTTGAAGTGATAGGGTTCGAGTTCTAACACTTTATATGAAAGGGACCTGTTACTTTTACATGGCATTGGCCTAGGAGGGGTCAATTGTCTCTTTTCATACATTCTGTGACATGTCAATGAAGCAATAGAAATAAAGTTGCTCAGTGTCGGTTAATAATAAACTTGTTTTACAACAGACTTGACAAAACCTGTTCAGGAAAGGATCTTAATAAAAAAAATCTTTGAGGAGATAAAAATAACTTATACAGCAACGGTACCGTATTTTCTGCACATGGATTAATTTTTATTGATGGTATTGCATGTAAAGGGTTTTTATTAGAGTTTATTTATAAAATACATTATTTATATTGGTTGCCATTAGGAATAATATTATTCATTTGATGTATTTCAAAAGAAATTAGTAAAATGTTCTACCTCGGTCTCAGGACAGTTTCCAACATTATTACCTTCTCTAAAAATGAAGAATGACTATAATCAAGACATTTTTTACTAAATAGGTCCTTTTTCGTGACTCAAGAGTTACAACTTTTTGCACCACTTCCAACTTGTCATGTAATGGGAAGAGAACGAATTGAACAATTGACACTAATTTACCGCAGGGTAGATAGCGGTGTAATTAAATACCTCGAGTTTGAGAGTTAAAATACCGAAAATGTTTTAATCATTACTTTACTTATTCGTGTAAACTTAAGCGATTAATTAATAACTAATTTTTTTAAGTGATGGCGGCTGCAAATGGAAACGAGACAATTTATTCATTTTCGGGGCTAGTGGTAAAAATTCTAATAAATAATAAATTACTAATAAAAGTTTCAAGGAAATAATACTAAAATATTCCTAAAATAACTTATTAAAGGGATTTTATAGCAATTTTGTTATTGTTTTACAATTTGCTATTTTTTAATCGTTGTTCTTGCAAAGTTTTCATTTCGCAGTTAAATTTTTTCATAGTGTCCCCTTTTTATTTGTATTACTTTTTGTAAATTTTATTTTTCATGTATTTGTTTTTACTGCAGTGCAGATATTTGGTTGGCATTTTTCATTTAGTCGTTTACACATAAAATTGTTACTTTGCCTTTAAACACGTACATACGACATAAAACAATATTTGCGTATACAGATGTATGTAAGAGAGTTAGTGCAATGGGCCGGTGTGTCTTTTTATAGTATGTGCCTTGGAGCCTGTTGCAGTTATGCGTGTTCATGTATCCTAAAAGTATGCTAATTTTGCTTGTGCTTTTTGGTTGTCCTTAATTGGGTAAATTTTTCTTTTTTTATTTAGTTTTTCTTATAGCACTAGTGTAAAGAATTTCCGTTACTTTTTTTGTCATTGTAGTATTTGTTTATTCCTCCTTGTTTTTTGTGTTGCACTGGGTGTTTAATTGAAATACATTTTTTCAGCAGACGAATTTAGTTGTTAAATAAGAAATTTTTTCCAAAAAATTTTCAGGTGAAATAAGATATAAAGTTTGACTTTTGTTTAAATTTCTTATAAAAAAAAATAGATAAGAAAAATAAAAGAGTTAAAAAGGTGCACTATTCACTCTTGCGATTAGATAACTAGAATTTATAAGAAGAGAGAGGAAGTAAATTTGAGAAAATCAATATTTTCTTGACGAAATACAAAAAATATTGTTAATAAAAACAATTATTGCGAACAGAAAGCGATTATAGTGGTAATAAGGAATAACAATGCTCGAATGAAGGTTTCCAGAATTGTCTGTATATGCCTGGACCATTTAAATGGGAAGTCTTACTCTACACGCAAAGAAAAAGCATGATTGAGGTAACCATAACCTAAGAGCAACATATTATAGTTAAATTATATGGTTGCAGTTTACCCATATTATTAATATAAACATTATATGATTAAATTAAATGA
>OX451216.1:37870658-38045110 GCA_949628195.1 Phasia obesa | reverse complement strand
GAAGAAACGTCTCAAAAAAATTGCAATTTTAAAAAAAAATTTTTTTAAAAAAAATCTATCCATAGAATTTAAAAATTTTACCATTTTTGTACTAAGGTAGCCATGATACATCAAATGTATATAGTAGTTACTCGAGCATATTTTTGCTGTTGCCCTGTGTTATAATATGGTATGAAATGTCATATGGTATATGCCAGTTTGTTTATATTTTTTATAATAAAATACACAATTATTATTATGTTTATTAATAATTTTATATAAAATACCTGATGATTTTATTAATACATACAGAAATTAGCAACAAACAGCAGCTAGTTGGTAAAAACGTTGAATTACCATTTTTCTTTTTCCAAAACGTATTTAAAGAACATAAGAGTGGGCATACTTTGTTCATCGATATCACGGTATTCGCAAATGGCAACCATACCATCGCAATCCATGGATTCACCAGTAAAGAATTGTAAATACTTAAAATGGCTAAAGATTTCTTTCTTGCAGACATCAATTTAAATGTGAGATCTCTTATTCAATTTAGCAAACAGCTCTTACATGTAGACTTTGAGGTACAAAGTACAAAGCTTTTCTATCTCCGAAAGCTGTTCATTTTTGTGATTGAAAACCCCATAAACGCCAGTCTCAATTATCGTCACTTTCTTCAGCTGAGGGATTGAAGGTGACATTAGTTTTAATGTCACCTTCGTTGCGGCTTACCACTTTACCATAAACCTCGTAAATTACATCATCGGCCAATATTATTTTGTAAGAATCTGTAATGATATCCTTGTAGATTTTTATGACGTCGAGGTTTTATTGCTTTTCGTGGTATAAAAATTAAATAAATCATTTTTAATCTCACACCGAGAGGACACAAATTGCGGGAATGCAGAGGCATCGGTTGCCAAGCGCTTAATTCAGTGGCCAAAAAGTAATAATTAAACATGTACATATACATATAAATTCCTGAAACATTTGTTTATAACTTTTTTTTTATATACATATGTATGTACTTTTTTTGAATTACAAACCAAGGCATATTTAAACAGGTAAACAAACTCACTGGGTGGAGCTAAAATATTGAGGAGAATATTTTATTATTTTTTTTTATTTGGAGTTTGACATCAAAAGGTGTTTAAAGGGAAAGACAAATTCCTTTTAATATCAGACTTCATATAAACAAAATTTAAAATTTTCCCCCCAATATTTTAGCTCCACCCAGTCAGTTTATTTGTTTAAATATGCCTTGGTACAAATCAATAAACTCAGATGACAGAAAAAAAAACAAATAACATTAGTTTTTAAACATTTTTTGGTTACGTAAATAAATATTGAAAATATTAAAAATATTAATATATTATGGTTCTAATTAATATATTATTTTGTAATATTTATAAAACTTTAAAGTGGAAGTTTAGCAAAAAAAACCAACCATGTTGATTTTTTGTACGTAGGAACCATACCATGATAACATTTTTACCAAAAATTTTTCATCGCAACCATATATTGTTACAGAAAATATAATGTAGTTCCTGTGACCATAACCATGGTTTTTCTGTACGTGTTTCAGTTTCCAGTGTTTTCTTCATTTGCTATGACTGGTATTACTCGATTTCGTGTGAAATGGGTAAACTATTTTATAAGAAAGTAACAAATTAATTGATGGCCTCATAAGAGTACACACGTAGAGAAAAACAATGGTCAAAACAACCAAATTATTTTCTCTGTAACAATATATATGGTTGAGATGATCAAACTTTAATTGTTTTTAACCTTAGTTCAGTCATAATGAACAAGTTTTGGTTAAAAGTTTATCAAGTATTCCAAAATAATATATTATTTTCCATAATGTATTAAAAATAACCAAAATATGTTAAGTTTATTCTTATGTAACCAAACAATGGTTAACAGCAAACAGTAATGTTTTAGGATTTTGGTGGAAACAATTTGTAAAAAAAATTTTTGGGAATTTTTATACAAAATTAATTATTATCTATATTTGTGTATTATTAAAGTCGTCATATATTTTATATGAAATCTTTAAGAAATGAATTAATAATAAATTATCAAAAATGTTAATTTCGTTATTAATTATTTTTTTTGTTTTAATTTTCATACTGTTAAATTTAGCTTTTTATTTAATTTTATTACAATATTTGTTAATTGTTAATAATATATAAGCAGAATATTGTAACCGATTATGACCAAGAGGCTAGGTTATTGAAGATAAATGAAAATAAATCATAGGGGCATGACATTTCATAGTTTTCAATTATACTTTAATCATTTAATTTAACAATATAATATTTATTTTTATTCATAAAATAATAATAAATTTTTATTATATTAAATTTTTATTATATTAAATTTTTATTTAATTTGTGAACAGGGTTCACAATAATATGGTTCTAAAATAGTAATATTGCTATGGTTTAATAATATTATGGTTTGACTACAGCCATATAATTTAATCGTAAGTTTTATATTATGGCAAATTCAAACATGTTTTTTCTTTCCATGCCATTCTTCGCGTCTCATTTTTGAATAGTTTTCAACACTTGTAATAAAAAAGAGCTAATGCTGTACGTACACCACATGTTTTTTGGTATAAATTTTTACACTTCTAATTTACACAAGAAAGCTTAAATCTCGATTAAAAATCTGTGAGTTGAAATATATAATCCGAAATCAATCAATCTTCTTGTTTTAATTGTGTTAAACAAATATTGATTCTATCCAGTAAACAATTTCTAAAAATTTATTTTAAGTTAATATTTTATATTATATAAAAAAAAGAGTTCATATAAATTTCCTTATTAGAATAAATTTAAAATTCAATAGTTGTTTAAACCTTTAATTGTAATAACAATCAGCCTTTTAGGTTAAAAGATCTATAAGGTAAATAGTGTTATTTAAAATCACATTTCTTTTTTAATTTAAATGGCGAGACATTTTGAAAAGCATTAAAAGCACATGATTTATGCGTTAATTTAAATAATATTTTTCTTTGTTTTATAAAAAATTTTTAAACATGAAAACGACTTTGAAGATTTTGTTAAAAAAAGGAAAGATGAAATAAAAGAAAAAAAAAAATAAAGTAAAATAAACTAAAGATCATTGTGTATGTATGTATATAAATATGTATGTAGTTTTATGTAGTAGTGAGTATAAAGAATGTTATTTCTTCTCCATTTTAACAGTCATATGTGCATGTGAGAATTTTTAAGACAATAGTAGTATGAGAGTATGTTTACGAGTATTTTGTGTTTGCTGAAGATGATGACCTTAATAATTTATGCGAATGACGTCCACTGTGCACAACGTAATCACAATAACAAATACAACAACAACGACAACAATATCAACAACAATAAAGGCTTACTTGCATTCACATATACAATTAAACATATACGGTTATACGTACTCGTATGTGTACGTACTTACGAGGATATGCAATATATGCATTAAAGTACAAAAAAATATAACAGCCTTGACACAAATTTTGCATGTGTGTTATAACATTTTTCTGTTTCTTAATTGTTTTTGGTTTTATACACAAGGTAGAATGGGAAGTCAGCGTTAAAACATGCCTTATTTAAGAGGGCAGATTAAAACTCTTTTGTATTTAAAAAGGTCCTTTAAAAAATAATTTGTTTTTACTTAAATATTACTTTGTCACAATGAACTTTATCGTTTTTTACTTTAGTTGTAAATAAAAAATAAGAAAAGAATGATAAATAATAATAAATATTAAAATTTGCAATTTCTGTTTGATAAGCCTAGAAATACCATGCTTTTTCTGTCACTTGGGGGGGTAATAATTTGTTTGAGCTTGAACTTATAACTCTAGCAACGATAGTATTACGATTAAATTAATCTAATAGGCCTTTTAACTCTTTCTTAATTCTCCTGTTGTTTATATTGTATATTCTTGTTACAAAATCGTAGAGATATATAGCCAAACAATCACAATAAATGCGATAGTCTACGATGAAATTTCAGCCAGCGGTAAGACCACCGTCAGGTAAGAGCAACACGCTAGGTACTGACGTTAAATCTTGACCATATCTCTATTTAAAAGGTTCATTAAATCCCTCTTTTAAGTTTATCTATCCCCGTTTTGCGCGTAAGGTTCAAAGAGACCCGTACATGGAAGAGTTGAACCATTATATGTTCCACAAAAATGTTCCTTGTGGTATGCAAGATACACAAGGTATACTGTGGATATGGATCTCTGTTTTTTTTCATAACTGGGAATTTTCTAATTTTATTAAAATCAAACAAGAATAATCCGACTGGAATGTATAATAATCCGAGGTGGAGAGCTAAGTCTCTAAAGAAACTCCGGTTTTTATTGTCGGAAAGAAATGGAAAATAATTTTTCACAAGATGTGGCAGTGTTAATATCTTATGATACTCCTTAGGTAGTAGCCACTAGGCGGAAAGTAAGTTGGATATAATTGCGGCAAATTAAACTGGATAAATCTTGATATCTGCGTTCGTGGTTATTTGGAAACTGAAAGCAAGTATCATCTGACCAATTAAAAGAGGCTGGCTATGTGGACTGTTAGCAATTAGAAGGAAATAAGGTCGACGGTCTAAAATTACAAGATTAACGGAAAATAAACAAATAAAGACGAAATCCATGCTAGAGAAAAAGGTAATGAAGAAAGGAATAGGCTATCACGTATGAGTAAGTCTGAACTGGGAATGTATGTAGGTATTATAACAGGACATAATGATTTCAGATATTTCTTGAAAAAGATTCGACTTTGCGTTGATGATATCTGCAGATGGTGTGGCAAAAAAGAGGAAAGCGCATTTCACTATTTTTTTTTTGACTCTTTTTCTTTCTGAATATGGAGGACTTGAGCGGTGTGAAAGCTATGCTAATTGTCAAAATTACGAAGCTTACCGGACTACTTAGAGCGATTGATTAGAACAAAGCTATGGACACCCGAGAGTAACAGAGGAGTTACTATGAATCAATAATGGTCTTGTGAATCAACACACAAACAATCATGTTTCATCCTCTCTAACCTAACCTAAGCTAACCTAAGAATCTCAAAGAGTATGTAAATTACCAGTCGGGTACTAGAATATATTGAGAAGTGAAGTATATCGCAAAGGGATGGATATGTAAGCTTAGGCACATATATAAATTGCGGATTTAATGTTCAGGTGCAATTAAAAATTTATGCTGAAAATATTTTAATAAGCTTTTTAATCTGAGAGATGATCTTCATCATACTATCTATAAGTGGTTTTTGAGATTTTAGGTAATTAAATTTTAAATGGCTGAAATAGGTTCCGTATATATTTATGGATAAATTTTTACGAACAAACACTTTTTACTACTATGAAAGCATTAAAGCAATTAAAGTAGACACAATTTTAAAGCGTAGAGTGATTTAGATCAACCTTAATTAATATGGTTTTTAATCAGTTTTAATTTATATGATTCGTGAGCAATTAAATGCGGATAGAGAACCCTTGATTAATACAATGCTAACAGTGGCAGGTAGGATGTATTTTTGTGTTTGTTAGAGAAAGAACCGCTTGTGCTTTTCTTTTCTACTCATCATAACTAAGTTTTCAGAGAGTATATACAAAATTGTACAAACAAAAAAGTCCACTGTGCCAAAATTTATCGCCTTCTCAAAAGCGGCCTAAAATACGTGTTCAAAAATTATCATATAAACAGATTTATATCAGCTTATTATACTATAAATATTTCATAACGTTTTCGTTATAAATAGTAGAGCTATTTATATGGAAATGGTAAATGAGTATAACAAATTTGTGGCAACAGTTAGGTTAGGCTTTCCTAATTGCTTTATTAATATATTTAAAATAAGTTCTATCACTGTTTGTGGAAATTAAGAATAGTGATTTACAAATCCTTGATCATAAAACTGAATTTAGAAGAAAATAAAATATTTCCTAGGTTAAATTATGCTTGTAATACAATATATTGGTGAAAGATCTGTTTATTATTTAAATAAAAATTTTAAGTTTGCTTTCGTGCTTTACGTTCAATATATCTCAGTTTGTTAAACTAGGCAGTCAGGCTGGCTGCGTTTGTAATACTTACAGCCAAGGCGAAAAACATAGTTAAACAAAAACAAACAGAAGGCTGTATTTTTTGCTTATAAAGGTATTTCATATATCAAATAAAAATTTAAGCTAACTGTGGGTAAGAGAGAGAGAGATTGAGTTTAAAAAAAATCAACAAATACATATATGTATATGCATTTTTTTAAACAAGCAAGTGTAAAGCGTATTTAATGCTTTGAGAAAAAAGGCTTAGAAGCACATATGTTTAAATACTATTCATACATATAAACACGGCTACACATACTTCCATATAGACACTATTTTTTTACACACACAAAAACACTTTAAATATTGTTACATCGACAGTACGTTTTGTTCTGTTTTCAGTCGTTCGGCAAGTTTATATAAACAAATGCTTAAAACGTTTACGTTTTTATGCACAATTTAAATCATAAAAAAATAAACATTTTTATAAAAAATGGAAGGACGAGAAAAAATAACAGAAACGAAAATACAACTAAAGTTCTTATAAAAAATAGAAACGTGAAAAAATTAAAAAATAGAATCAGAAATTGAAATTGTGTTGAAAACGTAAGCGCCAGAGGTACACGAAATCCAGGGTTGCATTACACAACAACATACTAATAAAAAAAATGTATTAAATAAAACCCTTAATTTCTATCGTGTAGGTTGGGGGAAATAATAGAATACTAATAACCTCTACAATGGGGTATAAAAGAAAAAAAAAAATGCCAACATTATTTTATATTTAAAGTTTTACTAAAGAGATCTTATATTTTTATCTAAATGTTTGTAACCTAGTTTTTATGTAGTTCAAATAGAAAAAATAAAATAAAAAGAGTTTCCAATTGTTTAATCTTAAAGTATACACAATTATAAGAAATAACTTTCGGTTGTTTCTTAGGTTATTTGGTGCACTGAATTATTAAATTGAATCGTAAATGATTAATAAAAAGTTGCATAACTCGAGTTATCATAACTCGATATTGGTTAACTTTATTAATTTAATCAAAAAATCCGAAAAAACCCATTAAAATTTCAACTGCAAGCACTACATCTGAATCAATGTTTAGCAGTTTATGAGATATCAAAAAAGTTGTGTCAAAACTAAAATTTTCCTGAAAAATTTTTACAGTTTTGATATTTTAAAGTTCCTCAAAAATAAAAAACCAGTTTAAATCATGTGACTTCTTTGCAAACAAAGGCGAGAATTCGTCAAAAATGATCTAATAAATAAGTTTTAATAAGTTTAAAAAAAGTTAAAGTTGCTAAGTGTTCTTTTGTTAATGGCCAGATACACGATACGATTTTCATCAAGAAGCGAAAAATAAAATCAAAGTCATTTAGTATCTCCAATTGTTATTATTTTCAAAACTTTGCATTATAATGTTATTTTACACCATTATTATATATGATTTACTATACATACGAGCTTTAACTTTATAAAACAACTAAGCTTGATCAATTTTTCTTTAGAAAAACCAATATATTTTTCATTATTTAATATTAGCAATTTGCTTAAGAGGTCCACAAGGTTAGAACGTAAGAAATGTTAACCAAAACAAACTGTATAAAACGTCCAAGATGTAGGATAACTCTATTATCATTAAGTGAAAAGGTTTTGTGTCAAGGATTGGTAGGATATGAGACAAACAAACTTCGGTAAAGGTTACGCCAATTAATCGACAGATCTCGACTTAACCGCAGATTCGCATGATGCAGTTGCAATAAGCCACTGCCTGATTAGTTATTGATGATGCCTTTATAATTATTATAATATAATCAGTTAATAAAGTGGTAGGTTAATACGGCCTCCAACCCTTAGCAAGAATGTTCATATTATAGGCAGTCATGTTATCAAAATTGCCACTTATCTATGTGTAAATTGGCATATGAAAATGATATTTAACGTAAAGTACTCATGCAGCGGATTTACCACCGGTAAATTTGGCCTCAAATGCAGCCATTACTTCAAGCAATAATATAAGACTAAGTTTTATGTGAGTAACTTTTATATGAACAAAATACATTTTACCTATATTTTCAACGTTAAGGTAAAAAAATAAGACTTTTGAAGTGTAAGTCCATTTTGACAACAAATTGTTTAATGACAAAAATGAATACAATTCACTATAAACTTTTATTTATAAAATTTTTCCAAGAAAATCTTTTAAGATTTTCATTTTTTTATCATTAAAAATTTTTTTTAATGATAAATTGAGTTACAAATATAATTACTTTGCAAATTATGTAAGTCCACTTTCCTGAAAGACATACTACTATTTAGTTCAAAATCGTACTACATAATTTCTTTAGTGCTTTTTTATATATGTGGAAACATTGCAAATGACAAACATTTTTATAGTTTCCTGGAATTTCGGTTTACCCCTGTTTATTATACAATATAATAAATACAACATCCTTAGAAGATGCAATTCTAAGAAGGCAAAACATATCAATGGTGTAGAAGTAAATTGGTTGAAGATATGTTGGATAAGTGTTTTAAAAAGGAAACCATATACAATGTTCTATAAAATTTCACTTAGTGAGAATGGGGATTTTAAATAACTAAATTTACTGCCCTCACGGGGAAGCCACACAAGTTTGAAAATATAGTACTAACACGTTTAAATCATCAAATTATTTTAAATTTTATTGTTGAAATATAAATAATAAAGATTTCATAAAAAGAAATTGGTTTGTTTTCATTGAGATCCCGGAGTTAATATTTTGTAAATGTAAGATTTTTAGTTTTTGCTGACTTTGAAAATGATGTAAGTCCTTTTGAAATCATTTAAAGTATAAATTGTTAATTAATTTAAATCTATTTATAATAATAACATATATCCATGTTTTTTAATTTATTCAAATGCTAAACCTGAAATATCTTCATATAATTGACCACGCCCACTTATACGCCCACTTTTTAAGTAGCTAGAAATGTATAATATATCTTTAAAATTATGGGAGAGTAGCCCCCTTATTAATATCCTTATATAGTTAAGTGAAGCACAGACTGGATTGGAACGGTACCCCTCCCATACATAGTGAAAAAGTATTATGACATACCTAGAGAAGTACAATAGGTATAGTCTTTAAACCTTGCACAAGTAACCATCGGACTAATGTATATAGTCTAGCAATATATAGAGTGCATTGGGATAGTGGGCGTGGTACTTCCCATATAAAGTTAAAATTTACTATCGTGTGCCTAGAGAACTACAATTGGTAGACTCTTGAAACTTTTCACAAGTAACCCCCTGACTAATGTATATAGTCTAGCCGGACTAATGTATGTCGCTCTCATACAAAGTGAAAAACTGTTATAGTGTAGAGTCTTGAAATTTTGCATAAATTACGCTTAGTCCAGCAAAAAACAGATTGCATGATAAAAGTGGGCGTCGTACCTTCCATATAAAGTGGAAGGTTAGCTATAATTTTCTTGTAAGTGTTGAATGTATTTTTTGTGGATGGGTATAGCGAAGCGCACAGGGGATAGCTGGTTTTGAATACACGCAATTCTGTTTTTACACGGTTTTGATTTAACACGGTTTAAAAATAAAAAAATAAATATTTTTTTTTACACGATTTTATTCCATTAAGTACGATTCAAAATCAATTGGGCTTAGATTTTATTTGTAAAATTTAAGTTTTGCGAAATATTTTTATATCAAAAATTTAGAGAAACTCCCTTTTTGTGCAAACAAGCATTTTTACTTGTTAGAGCAATTGAAATGTGTCAATTTTTTGTGAACTATCAATGCATCTCTAAAAGAAGACGTCGAAAATTACAAATAAAAAACTACAACGTAAAGCCATTTCTTTAGAAAACAAAATTGAAATTTTAGATCGCCTTCAAAATGGAGAAGGCTTAACATTTCTTAGCAAGATATTCGGTTTAAACGATGTCACAGTAAGAACTATAAAAAAAAATAAAATTCAAAAGAGCTATTTTAAACTTTAAAATATTTTTTTTTAAAAAATAACTCATCTTTAAAGTTTACCTATGGGAGTCAAATGTATGATTTTGAAAAATATCTTATATCTACCAAAAGTACGCAGGCGTTGCAATTAATAAGTTGCAAAAGTAGTTTCTATGATTTTGAAAAATACTTGGTAGTTTCTTAAGCTTTTTTCCAAATACGATTCGGCATTGAAAAAAGATGAGCAGAAAGTTTTTTTGCTATAACTTCCTGAAAAATAGTACAAAATAATTGAAACTTTGCACATGGGTACTTTGAAGTACGGAGATTTTAAAGGTGCCAGTAACTTAGTTTTTGCTTAAGTCGACTTAAGCACTTATTCCTTATTGCCACAGATATATAAATGTTATTATACGGGACATAGTAGTGGAGATTCTGTCTAATTTTCAAGTGTTTGTCTATAACGGTTCAAAAGATGTGGCTAGATAGGTTAAATTATATCAATTATGGGGACACCCTTTAGTTTCCAAATTTAAATTATATACTTGATGTTATAAATAAAGGAATTAGATATACAGGTTCTTTGTAAATTTCAACCGTCTCTCTGTTACCGTTCAAAAGTTTGGCAATATACATTAAATTACATCAACTATTGGGACACCCTTTAAATTCTAATTATAAATATTTAATTTCTGATTATAAATATTAGACATTCTGTCTAATTTTCAAGTGATTGTCTACAATGGTTCAAATGGTTAATATATTTAAATTGACGTCACATATGGGGACACCCTTTAATTTTTAAGTTTATTTTTTATTAATTTCTGTTATTGGCAGCTATAGTGATATGCAGTTTTTTAAAATTTTAAAAGGGTGCCCTTTACGGTTCATAATACACGTAAATACACGTTGTATAGGGACACCCTTTAATTTTCAAAATTCTTAACTTCTTTTAAAATGGGACCAATCAGTAAGCATTTCCTTTCTAAAAAAAATTAAAATCGGTTCAGAAATGACTGAGTTCTGCGGGCACAAACATAAAAAAGCAACATTCAGACGAATTGATAAGCTCCTTTTTTTTGAAGTCTGTTAAAAATCTTATATAAATAATTTAAAACGATTTGATGCTTTTCAGACTTCGAGGAGTTTAATATATTAAAATATTTTTATTGTAAATATTATATCACTGAAAAATATTGCACTTTTCGAGGATTTTAGTTGGTTTCAGACTAAAATTGAATTTATATGTTAATTCCGTCACGCGTACTACTCGAGTACTCAGTAATCGTATTAAATAATATTGAATCAATTAGAAATTTAATTAAAAATGATCTGAGCATAATTAAAATCTTTAATTGGAGCAAACGTTTTTTCTTGTGCAAGATAGTTTTTCTGTTTTGACCACAACTGTACATTGACTAAGTCAGTTGGATTTTATTTTTAAGCTGCTGTTAAAATGTTACTAGACGAAAGCTTTTTATAATTTCTTAAAAATTTTCTTTTCCTTTGAATTTTTATATTTTCGTTTTACTCCCCATAGTGGTATTGTCTATTTTTAGTTCTTGATTAAATTTTTCTTTAAAGGTTGTTGTATATTGGTTAGAGTTTGTTTGGTTGATAAGAATGTCGGAAGGGGGTGTACTTGGATAAATTAACTCAGTTTACATATAAGCAGTAAATAAAATGATTTAAAATAAAAGGTTTGGTTAGAAAGTTAAAAACAGAAAAAGGTTTTATTTTTATATATTTAGCAGGGAAGGGGTTAGAACAGAACACAACCGTAGATTTAAATGCAACATTATAAAGTTCATATAGTCATGTGTTATTTTGTTTTAAACATATACTCGTAAATTGGTATTTTAGTATATACAGATGTGTATATACACACAGCAAGGATATTTTTAACACGGCCTTTTATGTACATTTCTTTGTAGGTCACCATGTTCGGGTTTGGATGCCACACATATACAAATGCATATAAAACAAACACTTTTATAAATAAACAAGCAAAACTACAGTTCAACCTACAACCAACAACAAAATGTTTATAAACATTTTGTATCCTTTATATGTTGCTGACGTTGTTGTTGTTTTAACAGATGGTAAACATCATTTAATGTTTTTAATTAATTCCTACATATACAGATAAGAAGCATGCTTCTTTGGATATTTGTATTGGTACATGCAACAAAATTGAACAAAAATAAAAACAAAAAGGAAACATACATAAAGTATAAAAAAACCGAGAGTGTTATAAGTTTGCCTCTACTAATATTTGGGGTAAAACTAAGAAAAATCAAACAAGGTCAATATTTAAAATTAAATTTATTTTGTTTTGAAGTTAAAAAAACAAAAAATAAATAAATCAAATTTTTTGTTCAAAAAAGAGCTTTAAAATTTCCTATAATTCATAACGAATATTATCGTTTTTAAGTATAAACTAACTTTAAATTTTCTTCAAGTTTTCAAAGTCATTTAATTCTTTTCTTACCAGCTTCATCTGGCATTAGTTGAAATACATGATCTGGCGGTTGTGTTGCAGCCTTGACATTACGTGGCGGAGCCGGAACATCTTCTATTGAATTTGAATTTTTTATTATTTTATAAATAAAAATTCAAATTTCAATTTTATATAGTTTCGTTTTTTTTTTATAGTTTTTGCGATATTTATTCGAGGTGATTCAATATGATTTTTATTTAATGGTGAACAAGGTTTGATATTTAAAAAAAAGTAAAGAGATGTTTATTTTAATACGATAAAAAGAAAACATAAAAGGAATATAAAAAAAAAAACAAATTGAAAAGAGAAGATAAAAAAATTGTTGATTTAGTTAATGTTAAAAGCCAATTCCATTTGTATTTGTTTAATAAATATAAGTGAGGGGAAGTTAGAGAGGAGCTCTAGTGGGGAGGTGCAGTTTTTTCTTTATTTAGTTATACGTATTATAAGTTTAAAACATATGTAAAAAGCTTTGGGTTCATTTACAAATTTACATATGTATATAGTTAAGGCTCTTATGCATATGCGTTTTAATCAGACTTTTTTCAGTTCTTTTTTAAGTCAAAATAAAAGTTTTAAAGCTCTTAAAATAGAAGTGTGGAAGATTTTTTAGTTGAAGTATATTTTAGCTTTTTAGATTTAATTATTTAAACCTTTTGCAATCAAGATAAGAAAATAATATTATGATTATAGGCTCAAGAGGATTAAATATAATTTGTTTTTAAATTAAATTAAAAAAACTCGAGAAATTTAAAATGAAAATTGAATTCATTATTGAGAAAAAAAGTTAGCCTAAGAAGTTAGCCTGTTTGTTATCAACATAACAAGATATTGGAGACATATAAAGGTCGCCTATTTTACTCTTCTTATTGATTTTTATTTTATTACATAACGTAATGTTACGTAATATCTATATGATAAATTTTGAAAAATATTTTTTTGTAATCAATGCAAAATTTCTTTTAATTTCAAATGTGATATTTCCAAAATTATATATTAAAATTGTTCTGTAAAACTATTTTTTTTTTAACTTTTTTAATGGAATTATTTATAACAATTTTAATGTATTTGATTTTACAATTCCAATTTTCCCCAGCTTTTTTTTAGGTATCTCCTGCTTTACCTTCCTCTCTTTATATAATGTAATGGTGCATGTTAATTACAAATTGTTTGTTTGTATAAAGACAAAGATGGAGAGCAGAAGAGAAGAAGAGGAAGTAAATTATATAATTAAAATCTGTTAACTTACCAAGCGTTCTCACAGTCATCACCTTACTCATCATACCATCACCGAGCACATTACGACCAACAACCTGAAATTCGTAGGTAGTACCCGATGCTAAGCCATTGATCGTCACTTGTGTACTACCGGAGGGCGTTACCGATATTGTTTGCCAATCATTAACACCAGCCTCACGATACCAAATCGTATAATCTTGTTTGTATTCAGAACCGCCACTATAGCCTGGCATCCATTGTAATGTTATCGAGGATTCTGTTGCTTTACCGGTGATATTGTAGGGTGCATGCGGTTGTGTGCCCTCAATAACAAGTTGAGTTTGGGACATTAGAGTGGCTACTTCATTAGAGACAACACATTGATAATAGCCGAAATCTTCGCCGCGTAAATTTTCAATGGTTATATTGCCCCCAGATATTTTAACCCGATTACGTTGAGTATCCGACAGGGCACCACCATCCTGTCTTTGCCATTTAATGGTTGGTTTCTGTGTACCCTCCGCCTCGACGGCATCACAATGCATTTCCACACTATCGCCCACCTTACGCTGATACAGCGATTCAGGTTCTACGGTAAAAGTTGGAGGTTTACGTACCAACACCTCCATGGGACCAGATGATCCCTGTGTGCCCAATGCATTGTAGGGGGTACAAGTGTAGCGTCCCTGATGATCTTCATTGACGCGTGTAAAGAGCAGAGAACCATTGGCCATAACTACAATATCTTTCATTTGATAAGGTTCTAGCAGACGTTTGTCTTTGGTCCAGGTGACATATTGTAATTGAGGATTTGATTTAATATAACACTGGACAACACCGGCTAAACGGAATGGTAGATATTGTACAGTTGGTGTAAAGGTCACTTTGGCAGGATCTATTGGAATAGAAAAATTTTTTTCAAATTGTAATTTTTTTTATATAAATATTTTTTACGACAATTGTTAATTTTATTAAAATTTTTTTTTGGAAATGTTTCTTATAATATTGGTTTAGGTCTAAATTTTTACTTGGAGAAAATCAAATGAAAATAGAAAAAAATTTAGTAAAAAGACTAGTTCATTAGAAAGCTTTAATAAGTGATTTGAAAACGGAGAATTTCGTTCCAAAAATTAACACTTTTGGGAGTTTTAATTTACAACAATTTGAATTTTTAATTTATTATATTTTGAAGTGGAGACTTCGATGTGAGTTATAAGGAGTATCCCGACTAATCTTGAAAAAAATTGAAGGTAAATAATTTAAGTGTTCGCTAAAGCATTGGGAGTAGTTCAAGTAGAAATTTCCTGGCGATAAAACCGTTTTCATTAAAAAGTGTGGAAATTGAGTGCCATTTTTGTATCCACTGCTGTCGCAAAATAAACTAAGTATGTTGCCAGTATGCTGGCGTGTGGCACCAGCTAGGGCTCGCCGACTTGGGATGGTTCTTTTGCCAACTCATCCGGTTTATTTGAAACTAGGGGACATCAAAAAAGGATTTTTAAATGTCTGAAAATTTTTTTTTTGCTAATAATTTCTTCCTTAATCTAGTTCTATTTTATTGCAATTTTGTTGTAAAAAATCACACATTGCTAAATTATCAATAACATTTTCCAAATATGTATATAAAATGTATCCTTTACAGTATACTTACACTCAACATTTAAATATGCCGATGCACTCTGGGGATCACCAATACCATTAGTTACCTCGCATAGATATTGACCCGAATCATCGGCGCTGACAGGATTGATAATTAGCGAGCCATCTTTGCGTATTGTAATGCGTGTCTCCAATGATGCCACCTCTCTAACGGGTGACCCCTCACGAAACCATCGTACAGTGACATTGCCAGGCATAGCCTTAGCTTCACATGAGAATATCACTTTTTCGCCCTCTAGTTTAGTTGTGTTGGTGGGCGGCACCTAAAATAGTAAAATACAAATTAAAGAAATTATTTATTTTTTTTAGTACCATAATTAACAAAATTTTAAAATAGCAACAAAAAAGAGACAAATTAAAAATGAATTATTAAGAGTTTCCAAGGAAACAAGCAAACAAATAAAAAGTAAAAATACAAAATAAACAAGGGAAATTAACTGCTTATAAAATGACTAATGACGGCTTAAGGAGTGAAGCATATAATAATAAAATGTGAATTAAGTGATGGAAAGGAGTTTGTAATATTGATTTATTTTTGGTTCGCATTTCTCAAATTTCGCGTAATTATTTTGGTCTTACTTAAGGTGGATTATACACCATAATGTTGACATGTTACTGTGTGTCGAATTGTTATGCGTTGCCCGCATAAAATAATTATTTGTTTTAATTTTAAAAATCCTTTTCTGATTTTTCTGTCTTTATTTAGTCAATCAGATTTTTTCCCTTGCGAAAATTATATAAAAATAATTTTAAATACAAAACTGTTCATTTATTCACTAACTTCCCAGATAACAAAATTGTCCGACATCCATCTAACGTCTGGCCGAAATGTGTACGAAAAAGTCAAAATTATATATGTATGTACATATATATTCTATCAGAAATGTGGTCCAAAAATACATGAAGTGATTGATATAAAGTATGGTAGATATGTGTAAGAAAATTTCGATTTTTTTTTGTTGATATTTCCTTTAGAAATCTAAGAAATCTAAGAAATCTATATATCTCTAGAAATCAACAGAACTCTAAAGAAAAAGGCACGGAAAATTCTATTTTATTAGAAAATGCTATTAGCCAGTACTCATGTTAATTTCTGAAAAATTTTCTGATATAATTCGAATCGACATAAAAAAGAGAAATGGAAAATAAAATAGCTTAAAATATACCTAAACCAAATGAGTCGAAAACATTTCAGACTTATGTATCTGTATGTTAAAACAAATAAAATCCTCTTAATGCCTATACGAAATCCATTAGCCAGAAATTCTTACAAAATATATATATGAAAATAAAATCTGAAAATTTTCAAAACAGTCTGATTCAGACAATATCGGAATGTTTTGCTGGCTGGGTTCTATTTTTCATTTAGTGAATTTTTTGCTTTGTGAGTGAGTGACAGTTTTAATTTTTTTACAGTAAACTGGCAAACAATCACAATGTAAATATATATAATTTGTTTTATGTGTACTTATATATGATTCGAACAGAGGCACTGTTTTTCTCCACACTTTCTTTTTATTATATATGAGGTTTGTACGTTTGTGGTATATTACCACAAACACGAGTATTCAGTCATTCATGCATGAGAGTGTGAGTAATATGCAAATGTGTGTGTATTGAAATATTGAATTTTTTTAACTTCCCATAGAGGTATTTGAGTTTGCTGATATGTTTCATTTCTTTTATAATAATTATTTTTTTTTTGCTCATCATACACTTTATACAAGTAGTAGTGCATGTATTTTTTCCCCCATTTATTTTTGTCAATATTAATGAATATAAAACAATATATGTATTTCTTTTTTTTTTTGATATTTAATTAAATAAAAATTTCATCGAATATTTCTACATTTGTTGGGAAAATATTGAAATTATTTTAATTGAAAGTTCAAAGCATATATTGATGAATATTAAATATATTCGTGCGCGATGAAAATAATAATACGTTTGGAAATTGATGGAAAAATATAAAAAAATAGAAAATTCATTACGACATATGTATGCATACAAAGTTTATTCAATGCTAGCCTTTAAGAAAGTCAGTGGCTTTAGAAGCTAGTCAAAAAGAGTTTCCTTTAGTAGCTGTTTAAATGATAGTAAAACCTTAAATATTTTAAAAACCTCAAAGAATTTAAATCTAGTCAGTTCCAAATAAAATAAAGTTCTTATTATTACAGTATTTAAATGTTTATCAGCAACATACACTGTGATTAAATTATATTTATATAAATTATATAAAATTCTTATAGGTAATTTTTCATTTGCAGGTTGAAGATTTTAAAAGAGGTCGCAGGTATTGAAAATCCCTTACATTACTTTATTAATGGATTAGTTGTAGTGATTAAGCCAAAATTATAAAGAAAATCAATAAAGCGTACTAAAACACTACTAACAAAAATTTCGTAAGACGGAAAAATGTTCATGCCAATAGGTTTTTAAAGTCAGACTTTATATCGTTGTTAAAGAAAAAAGACACTATCAGAGTGTAATACATTTTCTGGATCGCTACATCAGTATTCTTCGCACCTATCTACTTTGGATGGTGTTGAGTTGCAAGCATCATCTATTTAACCAATCAAACTGATGGAATGGAATACGATAAAAATTGTATTTAATCATCTATTCTCAGTTGGAGAGAACGAAAAAAATTTTCATGCCAATAGGTTTTTAAAGTCAGACTTTATATCGTTGTTATAGAAAAAATACACTAGAAGAATGTAATGCATTTTCTGGATCTCTACATCAGCATTCTTCGCATCTACTTTGGGCGGTTTATAGTTGCAAACATCATCTTTTTAAATTTAGAGAATGGAATATTATAAAAATTGTATTGGCTATTACCACCTAAATCTTCCATATTGTTTAATGTTTTACTTTAATTTCTACCAGTTTATATTTGTTGCTGCTGCAGCCAACCTACGTTTAGCAATGAGAGCAACTTTTATTTATTTGTTTTTCACTAACATTCTTTTTTAGTTGATGATAATCTACACTGAACCAATAATTTCCCTAAATACTGCAAAATAGGATGTAGAATTGAAGAAAAGTTGGTTAATATACAGATAACAAAATCTACACACCATTTTCGTAAAAAAAATTATTTTGAAATTCTCATATTAAAAAACTATTTTTCAAAATAACTATTTCTTTTCGTTGTTTATTAGAGTGTAAATTTGATAAAAATTTATAAGTTGTTTATAAATTTTAGATAAAAATCTTCAACGTAATATGAAAACAAAATTGCATATCATTAATACCTTATTAGATATCATTGGTGCGCTTCGCTGCCCCTTTTTAATAAAATAAAATAACCCGAAAAAGCACTTGTTTCTCTTAAAATTTACTTGTGTTTTCGATTTGCAGCTAAGAGAACAACATGTACATACATAATACATATTTGTTTATTGGTGTTAGTAAGAACTTTATAGATGTAATACTCCTAAAGTACGGAACCGATTTTAATAAATTAGGATTGTGCACATCTGTAAAAAAAAGCTTTAAAACCATATAAGTCTTTCAAAAATAGGTGCAGTATTACGGACGTAAAAGGGATTACAAAAAACTTATCTGTCGATTAATTATATAGATTAGCTTTAATCCTCTTGTGAGTGGAATAAAACGAATAAGGCTTTCAAGTTTCCTTAGAAGCCATTTGCTAATAGTTTAAAAATTTCCCGAAAGTTATTATTTGACCGCAAATATGTATATTCCATTTGTTGCCACAAATGTTCAAAATCAAAAACATAAATTGAAAAAATATTATATTTTATATGTCATCTCATATAATTTTTCTAAAGTTAAATTTAACAAAATTTCTTCAATTTTACACCACTTATTTTCATTTTTATATATTGAATTTTCTACAATAATAAGATATAAAAATAATCGAAAATTAAGTCAAATTAACAGATAAATTATTCACATTAACGTCTTTTAGGGACGTAAATTTAACAAATTTTATGAGTAGTGTTCTTAGAGCAATAGCTAAAGTTAGGATTTTGTTGCAGCGATAAGTACTTTTTCTTTATTTTAATCAAGTTAAAAATAATCCTTAACTATCACGTAATTTAAGGACAAGTTATAGTAATAAGCGTAATCCTCGTTATTATTATAATTTAGCTGAATTTTACTTAAATTGTTTAAGTTTTTATAAGGTTTTATTAAAATATATTTTTATTAAATAAAAATTTTGTTAATTTGAATAAAAATAGTTTATATGAATAAATCGTATATAGATTAGAATAAAAATTAAGTTGGTTTAAATATTTTTGCCATTAAGTTTCAACTAATTTTTTTTTCGTTAATATTACCTACGAAATTTGGTTCTGTGTAGTATCTAATCAAACTTTGTTGAGTCATTTCGAATGCTAAAAAATAAATAATTGTTTCTTTTATTATAAGGTATTTTTCTATAAACAAATAAGTTTGGTTTTTTAAATATATATTTCACTACATTTGTTTCATTTATTTGCTAATTAAATAAAATGTCATTATAATATGGTCATATTATAAAGGGTGATTTTTATAGAGTTATAGAACTTGAAGTTGCAATAAAACAACGATGAATTATTCGATTGATTTCTGGCATATGAAGTCCATTTTGGACGTCCAATTTTCGATGACTTTTCCAACATTTGTGGCCGTATATCGGCAATAACACGGCAAATGTTTTCTTCCAAATAGCTTATCCGCATAGACCAATGACTTTACATAGCCCCACAGAAAGTAGTCTAGCGGTGTTAAATCACAAGATATTGGAAGCCAATTCACAGGTCCAAAACGTGAAATTAGGCGGTCACCAAACGTGTCTTTCAATAAATCTATTGTAGCACGAGCTGTGTGAAATGTTGTGCCGTCTTGTTAAAACCACATCTCCTGGAAATCATGGTTATTCAATTCAGGAATGAAAAAGTTAGTAATCATGGCTCTATACCGATCACCATTGACTGTAACATTCTGGCCACCATCGTTTTTGAAAAAGTACGGACCAATGATTCCACCAGCCCATAAAGCGCCCTAAACAGTCAGTTTTTCTGGATGTAACGGTGTTTCGTCAGTTTTGTTTGTTGATGTAGCCATTCAACCAGAAGTGCGCTTCATCGCTAAACAAAATTCGCTTATGAAAATCGGGTAATCTCGTTTCAATATAAAATTGCACTATTTGCAAGCGTTGTTCAGGCGTGAGTCCATTCATGATGAATTGCCAAACCAAACTGAGAATAAATCACTGGACAGCTGTTAAATCGGTCGCCAACTTGAAAAGTAATGCCAACTTAAAGTACTATACCTCTATAAAAAACACCCTTTATATCTTATATATTATATGTTATATATTTTATAATGCCATTTTTAAGTTGGACAATAATATAGTTGTAACATAATAATATTATTATTACTTTATTACTACAACCATATAACTAAATCATAATATGTTATTTCTAGATTATGATTACCACTTTACGTGTTCTTATTAATTTTTTTTTTTTATAATAATAAATAAAAAGTAATAAAAGTTTTCCTGAGTTTCTACGATTTAAAAGTTTAGTGAATTTTAAATATAAAAAATCAATTTCCTTCATACGTCACTTAGGTCACTTATCAATCATGCTACTTTTAGAATAAAAGTTTACCTCTAAAGTTGTATGTTAAATGCATGTAGAAGACATTAGAAAATTTGTACAAATATTGCTTGTATTGTAGTTGTTTTGAAATTTCATCAGATTGACGTGTGGCAGCATTATAAGTTTGACACTTTAAAACACATGCATACACAAGTATATATTGATTATATGTAACCAGTGAATGTACTATATGAGTGTTGTAATATTTTGATGCCCAATTGCATCTAAAATGGAAAGCAAAATTTTAGGCCAACAATATATGTAAATATGTATGTATGTAAGTGATAAAAAAACTTTGAACTGGTTTGTACACAGTAGAAATTATTACATAGATTTGCATTTGAGCCAGGTTAGTTAAATATTTTTACACTTACTGCAGCAAAGTAGATAAGTGTTTGATGTTGAACTTGATGAGGTGGGTGTGGATGTGTGTGTACGAGACCATGGTTGTTATAATTGTTCTTGTTTTATAATTTGTTGTTGCTGGTATTCCACTTATATAATATATAATTTAAAATTATTTGTTGTAATCATTTGTTTTCATCTTGTTTTATAAGTTTTATTTTTAAATGTAACTATCGTTTGCTGCAGTTGGCATGAATTAATTTGTTTGCACAGAGTCTGGTTTAAGACAGAGAGAGAGAGAAAGATTGTGCATGCTTGTGTTTTTATGAATGACATGACATTTTCAAAAAGCAAATCCTGTACTCGACAAGCTGTCATTCAAATGTCAAATATTAAATGACTGCTCTTATGCAACAACATCAAAAACAATAATTATAACTGCAAATATAACACATGGATAACTGAATTTATGTGCTCACTTATACACCCTCTCTAGAGCACATTATTGTCAACAGAGAAGAGGAGTGATTGCAAGTGAATAGCATTTCATTTTGTTGTATTTATTTAATCTAATGTTTTTTGTTTCTATGTACATTGTATTTTTTTATGTATATTCGGGTGCATTCAATTTTTGCACAATTAAAATTATTTATTTCATTTTTTTATGTTTTTTCTTATCTGTGTTTTATGTTAAAAATTTGGAAATACTGTTTAATTCATTTTTAATCTTTTGACTCTTGTTTATAATGTTCAATGACAATACTTTACATTGTTTTCGAAAATCAGAATTTTTATTAAACTTACCAACCAACATGTATAAAAAATACTAAAAAAATAAAACGAATTTATAGAAATATCCTATTGAAAAATCTTTTTTTATGTTCAAATATTTTAATATGTATGCAAATATTGTCATAAGTAACATCTAACATATACTCACTTGTATGTGTTTGAAATATTTTCACTTGTATATGTTCGGAAACATAAATATAATTTATGTGCATTTTAGTTTGCAGTTTTTGTTTGTCATACAATAAAAACTTGGTGGTTTTGAGGGAGTCTAAATAGTTTCACACAATTAGTAAAAAACATCGTAATGACTAGTGTAAAGAGATCTATGTAATTCCCATTATTTATGAGAAGTTCATTTTGTTTTGAAAATAATTCATTGTGTGATAATAAATTCATTTTAAATTATAACAGTTGATTTTTGTATTTTCATATATGATAATAAACAATAAAAATTTTGTATAACAAGTATTACAAAAATAATTATGGATACGTGACAAGGAAACTTTTATCTTGGCAAAAGTTGTATAGATATAAATATGAAACACTAGAATTCGTTTTTGTAATATTAATATAATAGTGATAGCATAATGGAATGAGGAAAGGGATTGGTTTTACTATTTTTCGATAGAAAAGTTATCTTAATATATACATATCTGAAAGATATTATATAAATATCTGAAAGACATAATTGTGGGCTTCAAAGATTCCTTTTAAACAGAAGACATGTCTGCAGACAGAGCACATTTCGGCTATAATAATGTCACAAATCTGAAATTTTACACTTTGGGGAGAAGAAAACTAATACATGACTTCTTACGTGAATATTTCTAATACTTTCTATGAAATGAATCTTTAACATGGCGATGTCCTAGGAAGGTGTCAATTGACAAAGATACGATAATCTGTGATAGGTATTAGACCTAACTTTAATATACTTTTTCAGTACCAGTTACTAAACTAATAGCCCGCCCAGCTATAGCTAATTTGCTATGTAAAGTCTCCTCAGTTACGTTAATTATCCTATATTACAATGAGTGTCCTCTACTTATTAGTAACGATCACACAGGAATGCCAACTTTTCCAAGAGCAAACGCGTCGACAAAGCGGTCAAAAAGAGCTAAAAAGCGCTTATGTGAGAAAAAACAATGGATTTTCTTTTTTTCAGTCGACTTTATTGTTATATTTGTACTTTAAAAAAGTGCTAAAGGAAAAAATTTCACGTCATAGGGAGTAGAAAAGAGCCAAGTTGGCATCGCTGCGGTCACATCTTATTGTGCCGCTTTTAGTTTGACAAGTCATGGTGTAATTGCGATTGGATCCATTGTCAGCAATTGTGTATACCGGCTACAAGTGTTATTAGAGATCTGAATAAGAAATAGCTCAATATCTTGTTATTATATACAGTAAAGTTCTAGAAGAGTTTCTGTCTTTCTATTATATCTAAGTCTAAAATTTATCTGACTGGCAGCAGCCTTATTATATGTAGTCAACCGAAAGAGGGATGAGGTTAATCTTGGAAAATATATATAGTTAGGATCCGGAAAAAAGTTAAGGGGTGAAAGCGTATAGAAATTTAAACTCCATTTAACTACTGGCTAAAGTTATTGTAGGAACTAAGATCTTGCAGTGATAAAGCAAGCTACAACCTACAGCTACTTGTGGACAAATTGGTATAACCATAATCTCTTAATATAAAAGAGTTTTTTTATTCTAAGAGTTAAAATAATTAAGTTACAAATAAAACATATTGGATATAACGCCTAAAAATTTTGAAATCGCATAACCTGTTCCATTTGGATAAAATTTTTTTTGAGATTTTACTATAATCTGGACGTGATAGAAAAAAACTGATATCAGATTCTTATTAAGCACGTTAAATGCTTGCTATTAATCTCATGTTTTATGGAAGGATTTATCAGCAAAACAGTGTTATCATTAAGTGTATAATGACGGGATAAATAAATTTTCATAAATTTTTTCTAGAAAAAACTTAAGTACTATCAGCCTTATGAATTGGAGTGCATTTGCAACATATGCCCTCTGGATTTTTATCCACCTTATTGACCAATAAATAACACTAAATTAATGTTCTAGAATGCCGTATCTGCGACAATGTCAGCATCAGCTCTTCCATTCATAAAAGCCTCCAAACTTGGACTTAGGGTCAAAGTTTTAGATTGGCTTGTATGCTCACCGGATCTCAACCCTATGCAGAACATCTGACAGGTTCTGCTTATTAAATGAAATCCCATACATTGGATAAGCTGAGAATAGCTGTGATGGATGAATGGAAGCAAACTGATGATGAATTAATAAACATTTTTTTCCTCAATACCCGAAAGGGTTTTTGAATGCATTCACAATCGTTGAGAGTAAACTTATAATTATAATAAGCAGGTAAGCAAAATGTTAAGCATTTTTTAGAAACATCATGGGTGCTGTAGTTATATAAAAAAACAAGCACAAAACTTGAGCCTAATTCTTTTTTAGTTGATACTAATCTAGTTTTGAACCAAACTTTGTTGGGGAAACATGATTGTGCTGTACCCTGCGATTTTTAATATTGAATATTTGAAATTTTATTAGTCGAACTGCTTTATTTATTTATTTTAAGTTCGTTGAAGCCAAGCTTATTTATATAGAGATAAAAATAAAATAAATTCATTGAAGTCAAGATTAAGTTCGAAATTAAGTAGTGGTAGAACTTGAGTAGTTAACTTAGTAGTATCAACTAAAAAAGAATGTTGGCAGAGAACAAATAAACAAAAAGTAGCTTTCATTGCTAACCGAAGGTTGGCTAAATCAACAACAAATATAAGGTAGTATATAATAACGTAAAATATGATACTTTAGGTAGTGGTATTCTTCGTTCTCAGCCTCTGACGATAAATGATTGAATGCGATTTTTCTCGTATTCCTTTGTCTGAGTTTGGTGGGTTAAATAGATGAAGTTTACAACTTAACACTACCCAAAGTTGATGGATACGAAGAATTTTGAAGATGGACGTAGCTGCCCAGAAAATGCATTACATTCTGGTAGTGTCTACAATAAAATTTTCCAAATTTTTCTTTCACTTAATTTGTATTTAAAATTGTTCTTTTTTTGAATAATTCTTAGAATAAAACGAACTTGGCTTCAAGTTTCAGCTGTATTTTTTTAAATTCCAATATGTCTGTTAGGCAGAGTTCAGAATTTTTCATTTATGAACATTTAAAAATCAACATTCATGATATTTGTCATAAGTGAGAAATCCAAAATTTTATATTTATTTTTCACGCTCATAAAGGAACAACAAAAAATGGTCTGCCTATATTCATACATGAATGCGTGTACCTGTTTGTTTTTTTTTTGTAATATACATACATGAATAGTTATAAATTAGCTTGTTCTCATTAATGTTCTTTTTCATAAATGAACATGTTCATTTATGAACGTTAAACATTAATAAAATTTATCATAAATGAACATAAAAAAATGTTCTGCCTATGATTGCACAGCCGCAGAAGAAATAAATAAAAAAGAAATAAAGAAAATATTTTGTTACTGCATACGCCGGCAGATGCATTAAAAATTATTGGCGTACATTTATGTATGTATGCGAATGATTAGCGCACATTTTTCTACGATCTTTTCATTTACGTAAAATTATCAAAATTGTAAATACTTAAATATGAACACTTGAGTGAACATCAAAATTTTTTCTCATTTATTCACTTTTGAACAGAAAAAAAAAATTATTTATTGCATTCATAAATGAAAAAAAACACAAAATATTTTTTAGTCTCTTATACATGGATGAGAAGATGCAGCTAAAAAAAAAAAATGTACACATTCATTCATGAATGAAGAGTGGGTGTAAATTTCGATACTCTGTTGTTAGGTAACAGAAATCAAAATTATAATATGCAAAAAATTATATTAGTAATAAAATTCATTGAAATCTGGTGGAGAAAAATATTTAGTTTATTTAATTAATTTTTTTTGAAAATGTCGACTTTTACGTTATTTTTTTGTATACCTATAATGATGTAAAATTAAATTAGCTTTTACCTCAGTATATTTATTTATGTAAAAAATTTTAAATAAGATATCGCATTGTATGTACGAGTATTATTTTGAATCAGTATTTATTTAAAAATAATTTTACGACAAAGAATTAAACAACTATTGGTTTTCATTGCGGCATTGCAATTTAATATTATTGTAAAGACGTAAAAAAAATTCTAAAAAATCATGTTTTTAGGATATTTTGACGTCACTGCAACACAATGACAACATTGTTATTTTTTTAAGAAAAAAAAAAAAACTTACAAGAAAGATAAACAGAAACTATTAAAATGTAAAATAGTTCAGAAACACATGCGCAAGTACACAGAAAAAATGCAAAAAAAAAAAAATATTTTTATGTTTTCGAAAAATAAAAAGGAAATGCAAATATATTGCAAATATAATTTTAATACAAAATAACGATATGTGATTGTTGTTACATATCGGTATGTGTTACATAATGCATAACATAAGTATTTTTTATGAAACTGCAAATAGCACACATTAGAGTAGATAATGCAACCGATGGCGAAATAAATGAAAATAAATATACTCCTAATTCTGCTTTTACACGGTAGATTGGTTCCAAAAAATCCGTGTAAAAACGGATATTGATCATATTAAAAATAGGTGATTGGTTCCTTATCTCTAAAACCTATAAAAATTAGTAAAAAACGAGAATTTTTTCAAGAACAAGAAATCATCTTTATTCAATATCATCAAATCATATAGGTAATGTGTATTTGTACCATTTATTTGCATCTTTAGTGTATGATGAAGACTTAATAGATAGTTTCAACGATTGCCTAATTGAATTTTATTTTTTTATAGTTCTTGCTGCAGCTTCATTTAAACCGAACATTTTGCTAAGAAATATTGAGCCTTCTCCATTTCAAAGGCGATCTAAAATTTCAATTTTGTTTTCTAGTGAAATGGCTATATGTTGTAGTTTTTTATTTGTAATTTTCGCCGTCTTCTTTTAGAGATGCATTGATACTTCAGAAAATATTAACACATTACAATCGCATTAACAAGTAAAAATGCTTGTATGCACAAAAAGGTAATTCCTCTAAATTTTTGATATGAAAATATTTCGCAAAACTTAAATTTTTCAAATAAAATATAAGCCCAAATTATTTTGAATCATGCTAAATGGAATAAAATCGTGTAAAAAAAATTATTTATTTTTTTTGTTTTCAAACCGTGTTAAATCAAAACCGTGTAAAAAAAGACCGTGTACAAACAGAATTGGGTGTATAAGTTTTTAGATATTGCTCAAATTGGTTTTAAGCTTGAAACAACCTCGAAGAATGAGTTAAGCTTTGCTATTAACTGCTATTAAGTACATATGGTTTAACAGTATACCAACTTTGAAGTTTCATTCTTATTAGGCATGTACTTTAACTATAAAATCTTACATACAGATGAAATTTTAAATCAAGCTTAAGTTCGTTTTTTTTTTCTCTCTAAGAAAGAATGTAATCATCATGTTTACCCAATAAAGTTAGTTTTGATACTAGATTAGTATTGACTAAAAACGGATGTTTAAAGAAAACAAATAAAAACAAAAGGAAGCTTTCATTGCTAACCGAAGGTTGGGTGAAGCAACAACAAATATAAGGTGGTAAATATTAAAGTAAAAATATTAAAAACAAGAGGGAAGCTTTAGGTAGTGATAGACTTCGTTCTCACGAGTTGACGATTGATGATTGAATACAGTTTTCGCAATCCTTTATCTGAGTTTGGTTGGTTAAATAGATAATGCTTGCAACTAAACACTTCCCAAAGTAGATAGATACGAAGAGTGCTGAAGACGGACGTAGCTGTCTAGAAAACGTGTATTCTGCTCTGCTTGAGTCTAAAAATTAAATTTTCCCAATTTCTCTTTAATAATATCACCTAATTTGTAATTTAATTTATTCTTTCTTAAAGAGAATAAGAACGAACTTAAGCTTGATTTCAAATTTAATCTGTATGTAAATAATTAGTTCGACTAATAAAAATTTCAAATATTCAACATGAAACCTTACGTTAATTAAGCAGAAATAATAAAAGAAATTAAAATGTGGTAACGATAACACTATGCTCACGCAGTGAATTAATTTAAATGAAGTCCGAACCTGAATTTTGCACTCATAATAAAATATTGTATTTAAAGGACTGTATCGTAGTTGTCAACCACTGAGGAATGTCAGGCCACAAATGGAGGAGTCATCAAAATTTCGGTATGAAACAAAATGCTTATAAATTGCCATATTTTATTTTAGTAAAATGAAAACAACACAACAGCGGCAGTAATGTGCTATTTTGGCTCCAATTTATATTTAAGGATGAATTATAAGTACATCAGCTTACGTTTTCCCAAACTTCTAGTTAAGACTCATGAAAGTGAATCCCAAAAAATATTTTTACACGAACTCTCAGAATGTTTTCTAATTCCAGTTAAAAAAAAATAATAAAATTTGACTTCCTAATCTTAAAAAATTTATAGTTTTTACCCAGATTGATAGAAGACAAGATTACGCAATGCGCATGTTTTCCCGTTAGATGAAGTTTTTCGGCCAATTTAAAGTTTCCAAGTCTATAATTAACAAATATCTTCAAACAAATACGTACAAAAAAATCTAAGTAATAGCCAAAAATTGGCAACACTGCAAATAAACTCTCAACATTTTTATTAAAAACTCTCATAATTTATAGTTTTACTCTCAGTCAGAATTATTAGCCAATAGAAAGACAGTTTCGCGACGTCATTAGGCCGACATGCGGATTTTATTTTCGTAATGGCGTAATCTTGTCTTCTATCATCCTTGGTTTTTACTAAGAAGTGGGCTATTGTACAACTTTAAAACTAGTATATCCAGAAAAAAGGTTTTTTAAGAAAAATTTATTTCTTACTTGTATTTTCTGTACTCGTCGGAGAACTTTGGGTAATAATACCAACATTAAATGCAAAATCTAAAGAAAATACTGCATCTTTTATGAAGGTATATAAATGAATTTTAAATCCTTTGTATTTTTAATGCTCATACATTTATATGAGAATTTATATGCAAATGTTCTTACATTTGTATGTTGGTATAAGGTAATTGTATTTGTATGAGCTTTAACTGTACATCTGCAAATTGGATATGGGAAACAAAGTAATATTCAAGTAATAAGAATTGTTGCAGTTTTAATACTTTGTTGTTCCCATTTCTTTAATATTCTTAAATAAAATACAATATTGTGAAGAAATAAAATTGTTTTATTCAAGCTGTTATCTCTGAAGTACATAAATGAGCAAAATTTCAGAACAATATTGTTGCGAGCAAAAAATTAAAAAAAAAGAAAATAGGAACAAGAAAAATGAAAGCAAGAATTATCAATGGGGTTAGTTCATATAAGACTTCAATTTAAAAGCTGATAGAATTGGGTAATTGCATTACATAAATGAACACCGTTTTTTCCATATTAAAGAGTAACAAAATAAAAACTGAAACCGGGAGCCAGTATTTTTTATTTAAAAGTAGTTTCGGGATTTTCAAAAAAGGTTGACGATTAATGTCTTATTTATCTTAAATCTTAAACGATTTTATTAAAATGATTCTAGGTATTGAACCCTTATACAAGGCCTTATAACTAGACGCTTTTGGATGGCCTTGAAAGCCTTTTGAAGTCTTTTTCAAAAGAAGCAATAGTGTGGAGATTAAAAATGTTTTAATATAAAATAGAGTCATATGACATAGAGCCTTGGAGAATTGTACACTTTTGGATGTCTTTTTGCTATTACTTCTTTTTTGCTGGCTCTGTCTCTATATGCACATTTATATATTTTATATTCAATTGATAAAATTAAAAATAAAATAAAATAAAAATATACATATAAAAGATGACGAAAAATTAATTTCATTTGATGTAGTATCACTATTTCCAAGCATACCTGTGGACTTAGCAATTAATATAATAGAAGAAAAATATTATAGAAAAAGATATTATAGAAAAATTTTCAAAAATAGAAAAATCCTTATTTCTAAGAATTCTTAAGTTTTGTATAGAAGACAATAGATATTTTCAATATAATGAGAAAATATATATACAGCAAAAGGGACTTCCAATGGGATCACCTGCTTCTCCAATTGTAGCGGATATAGTTATGGAGAAATTGCTAGATACTTGTATTGAAACATTAAATATAAAACCAAGTATAATAACCAAATATGTAGATAATTTGTTTTGTGTTATTTCCGAATCAGCAGTTAACGATATGTTAAAAACATTAAATGTATTTAATAATTCCATAAAATTTACAATAGAGAAAGAATGCGATTCAAAACTTCCATATTTAGATACTTTAGTAATTAGAAAAGGTAACAAATTGGTAATGGATTGGTACCAAAAACCCACAGCTTCGGGTAGAATTATTAATTATTTTTCTAAACAAAATAAACATATAATTATAAATATAGCCAGAAATTTAATAGAAAAGTATTAACCATTAGTGACAAAGAGTTTCACAAAAATAATATAGATAAGATAAAAAATATATTAAGCGAAAATAATTTTCCAATTCAACTGATTAATAAATTACTAAATCAACATAAAAATAATAGAAAACCAAATAGAAGAAATGATACAGAACCAAAAATTTATAAATCAATTATTTATGTACCAGATTTATCAGAACGGTTAGAAAAATCAAAAATATTTGATATAGAGAAATATAGGATGGCATACAAAACATATAATACATTAAATAGATTATTTAGCAAACCAAAAGATAAAATAAAAAAGTTAGATATGTCTAATTTAGGTTACAAAATACCTTGTAAAGGTAATGACAAAGAGAATTGTAATAAAGTTTATGTAGGTACTACAAAGAATAAATTGAAAGTCTGGATAGCTGGACATAAATCAGATCAGAGATACAGAGACAATATCAGTTTGCAAAAAACAGCATTATTTTCACACTGTTCGAAAAGTAATCATTATCCTAACTTTGAAAATGTATCAATTTTAAATTTGGAAAATAATTATAAACGTCGTTATATGTTAGAAATGCTACAAATAATTAAAGTTCCAATTGAAAAAAGAATAAATTTTAAAGCAGATACAGAAAAGGTGCACAAAATTATAGGCATTTAGTGCATAAAAAATAACATGAATTTGAATCAAATATTTATAATAAAAACATTAATTTTTTGTAACATTTCCGGTTAAATTTATGTATATGAATTAGAAAATTTATTGTGTTTTCTCTTATAATGTTTGTATGTTTTTGAATATCAAAAATTTCTGTATATGTACATATATGTTTAAAATATTTTTCTATTTTAATTTTTATTTGTTTCTTGAATGTATTGAAATGTTAAAGTTTTTTAAATTGATTGACAACAAATTTTTTCATTCATTTGAATTTTTTCAATCATTTAAAATTTTATAACTGTTATCATTTTTATTTCCTGAAGATGCTACCCAATGGTGTAGCGAAATATTGTAAATAAAAATTGTTTAAACATTTTTATATAAAAAGGACCTTGTGCTTGATAAAAAATAGAATTCAAATAAAATTAAAATTTTAGTAAAAAATTTAAAGTTGAGTAGTTCTTTTTAGCTGTGCATCTGTGTGATTTTTTAAAGTTGTCAATGTGAAATATGCACATCTAAAATTGTAATTTCGTGAGTCAAGTATATACAAAATTTTCGTGAGCAAGAAAAGTTGAAGTAATTTCGTTTTTTTAGACAATTTTTTGGTGATCGTTTTAAATACTTGAGTTATTCTCCGTTAAATTTTTGTTTAATCTGGCTAACATATTGTTTTAACAGGATAGAGAATTGCACTAGTGGAATTGGCTCTGTTATCATAAGTGGAATGATTGGCAGGTCTCTAACACAAGCGATGAAGGACAAACGTCGTTCGTTCCTTTAAAAATACACCGGCAACTTCTGTTCTGCGAATAAAAAGGGACGCCTCTCGACAATGCCTTGGATCAATCATGGAAGATAGGAGCATCCTGAATCTCATAGATAGTTTAGGTTAGGTTAAAGCAGGCAGCTTCAATGCAGCTCATTTGGTTCTAAGTGTTGGTCCCTTTGTGTTACCTTCAAGAAGAAGAAGAAGAAGAAGAAGAAAGGAAAAGGAAAGAGGGAAAGAAAGAGGTAGATAAGAAGGAAAGCGATGGTAAAGTATAAAACAGATATAGACTAGAGAAAAATAAGAAAGTGGTGCCATGGAGGGCAGGTTGGCTGAGATAGGTTATCGACAGAAGTGTCTATGCCTCGGTAAGTGGGTGCGGGTTGGAAAAGCAATCGCAGCTTCTCAGAAAGGAGTTGATCCTGCTCGGTTCCAACAGTGAAATACAAGAGAGGTTCACGAAGCACCGTCCAAGGTGCTGGAGGCGTTTGTATTCTAACGCAGGACAATGGCAAAGGAGGTGTTCGACAGAAGATGTTCCTTATCTTGACAACTTCTACAGATGTCGTTATAATGGAGACCCATTCTTCTTGCATTAATTCCAAATAGGCAGTGCCCAATGACTGTTAATATCAAGTTACGTAGTTGAATTTTTGGCAGCCGAAGATAAGACGTTCTTTTCTGATCCAGTACGTGTACTACGTATAAGGAAGCACTTAAAAGAGGTGATCTTTAAAACGTCGATTAACACGTTTAAAAGATATTTTTATTCTTTTTAATTTTACTTAAAAATGAGAAACTTAGAAATGGCTTTGTATTAAAATTATAAGTAAAAATTATGACTTTAAGCAAAGAGTTTTCTTCAGCAGAAGATAAGAGTAAAAAAAGTTTATTCCAAAAAAATAACTATTTAAGTAAATTTTTAAAAATATTAAATTGTGTCATATTTTTAAATTTTATAATTAATTTCATGTTGTACGAAAGTAATTCATAAAGTCTAAAACGACTTCAAGAACTTGATTAAAAATCTAAAACTGTGTTTATATGTATGCATGAAGTTACTTTAAATATAATCCAAATTTTTTAAATTCTTAATTTTTCAAACTGTGTTGGTTTAAAGTTTATTTATTTCGATTGTAAGAGTAAGCATTAGTTTTCTCTAAAGTTTGTTAAAGGATATAAATACATTTAAAGATTTATTTATATATGTATATGTGTACATATAAATGCACATACATACCACACTTACATATAAATTCTATATTATTTGTGGTTATATTGGTGTTATGTTGGCTTTTGTGGTGTTTTGTTGGCGTGAAATTTCGTTCTATATCGTTTTAAGTATTGTGGTAGGAATCACAATATAGTCAAAAAAAAAGAATCAAAAATGTTTCAAAGTAATGAAAAACCATTCAGCCAGCCATCCATTCATTCACTCATTCATTCATTTAGTTAGCCAAAATATAATGAAATAACAATAACAACAAGTACAAGTACAATAACACAGCATCAGCAAAAACAACATGAAATGTTAACATAAAGAACGTTAGCAAGAGCTTTAAAGGAACGAGTATAAATGTAAGTTAAATTATTATTTTGCAGAGCTTTAAAGTTACTTTGCGGTACAGATGATTAAAAAAAATTTCAGAGTTTTGCGATGAGTGGCATTAAATGAAATAAAGTGGCCAAGTGGTTGTAGTGGCTTTAAAACTATATAGCATATAGCGGCTTGAATTTGAAAGTCTTACTTTGTTTCAAGTTTTTCTTCACCCTCGCATATTCTATAGAAATTTGATATACTGTTAAACAATTTACTTATTCTTTCCTTAACAGCGCAGTTGACAGTGATTATGGTGGTAATTGAATCCACGAACCCTAAATAGATAGAGCACCACTCTACGTTTTATCTTACCGTGGTGTCGCTGTATCATAAAGTTATTTGTTTATTATATATTAGCACTTTTTAAATATTAACTATTGACAATAGTTTGGGTATATTGATTCGTTAAAGCGTAAAATCTCAGTGGGATCAAAAAAGGAATATCTAATCCAACTCCTCAGGTAAGACAAGTTGAAAAAGGTGTGCTTATTAAAATACAAAAGCACTTTATAAAGATTGAGAGAAATTTATAATGGAAAGTGTATCTAATATTAAAATTATGCACTTAGTTCTATCCGTTCCAGTTACAAAACGTGAATAAGTCTAGAGAAGCTTATCACTTTTTTGCTGTCCTGAACCCATACTTTTCTGTGTATTAAAAACATCTAAGGTCATGCATAAATTGTGTTTGATATACCTGAAAAGGTAATATAGTTCAAAATTTTGTAGGAAATCTCGAATTGAAGACACGAATGCTTAAAGTAAATATAAGCCGAGTTATTCGAGATATCCTAAGCTTAATAACAGTTATGATAGTTAAAGCAAACGATTCTGTTTTGACAAAAATATTATCATCTCACCGAGATAAAACTCGAGGAAGACTACTACCGAAAATATCTGCAAAATAAAAAGCGATAGTTATCCTTACAATAGATTACAGTAGCAGGTAAACAATCCGCTATTGTAATCCACTATTCGTAGTTATTTTAATTACGGTTTTTGTTATGAAAATGAGGAACACTTTCACTTCTGATGGGTAGTAAATTAATAAACAAGAATATTTAAATATTGTAAAGACCTACACTCCATTTGTCTAAATCAAGTCGATTATAAATGGAGTGATTTTATTAACTAAAATATTAAAAATGCCTTGTCCTATCAAACGCTTGATTTAGTTGATTCGAAATTATTTTAAAAGTAAACAAATTAAAAATTTATAAACAGAATAGAAAAATTCTGTTTATAACTTTTTAATTTTAAACTAGAAAGTAAAACGTATAAAATGACGTTATTTTGATTTACAGAACACTGATATTATTACCAATAATGAAGGGAAAATAGCGACCGCTTCCTTAATGGGTCTCTTTTCGACCCACTTTCGCCCTCAATGATTACATTCAACCGAAATGTAATTTATGTTAACCATACTTTCATGTAATCACTTGTTATCACCTGCCTTTACTCTTGACTTTAGTGATTTCAGACTGTCGACTGGTCTCAGTCTCTAGTATTTGCTAGGTCCCTTATGGCATACACTTTTAACAAGTTTTTTTCCATGGTTTTAAGTCTTATGCTAGCTAGTGCTCGTCAGTCACATAATGTGCGTTACCCTTTCAGCCTCTTTCAGGCACAGTCTGCAAGTATCATGTTGGATTTTCGTCTTGGGTAGATGATACTTGAAGTTTTCATGACCTGTCACTAATGCAGTTATCGATCATAAGGTACTTTTATTAAAACTGAGCACCTTATTGGCCTTCCTGCCAAGAGTAAAACACTGATAAGCGTAATTGTTTTGAAATAGAAAAATTTACTCGAATTTGTTTTATGAAACTGAATTTGAAGTTTCAAAGTAGCAAAATTATTAGCCACAAACGTAAATGGCCCAAAACCTGGCTGGTGTTTATACTTTTTAGGAAGTTAATATTGTGGTTATTAAATCAATCAAGATTGCTTAACGAGACATGTTCGAATGAAATTTAAGTTTTTTCAAAGCTAATTTGTACAATTTTTCGATTTTGAAATCTAAAGATACTTTTTATTCTTCTCTTCTCACTACTTGTTGATGCTATCAATGATGTGTTCACGTCTTTGTTAGAGTCCTTTAGGCGAATGTGGAATAATGGAAGAATTTTACTTATACAGTTTTTTTTAATAGATACAACTTATATTTATTATTTACTAGCTGTGCCCACCACGTCGTGGACGTACTGACAATATTTTGCTCGATTTTGCTTTGAAAGTAATACACACCAATTGCAAGACTCTTACTTTTATAGTGCTTCAGTTATGGTTTATGTATTTACTTTATATAAAGGTACCCATTCCTAGATTAAATTCAAAAATTTATAAAAAATTCTAAAGTTCTAAAAATTATTGTATACCTCTTCTGTAAGAAGTTTTTAAAATATTTTAATAAAAATGTAATTCCACAAAGTAAAAATACAAATTTTATTCAACTGGCGTTATCTGTTGGACAATAGTTTTTAAAATATCTCACTTTCAAAAATAAAAAGGGGTGTTGAAAATATCTCAGTTTTAAACTGAAAATTTCAGTACCTTTAAGGGGGAAATTGCGTTTTGCACTGCTTTTTCTCCACTTTCTCTTGGAAATAAGTTATTTTTGGGGAAAAAAGTATCCTATATTGGGATCAGGCTAGTAAGGTACCTCCTAACAAAATTTTGTTAAAGACAACCCAGTAGTTTTTACGTGATGCGAACTCAAAAGAAAAACAGACAGACAGACAGACGGAAATGAGTTACTATTTTATTATATGTATAGATTTACTTATTTGTAGACTGTTGGTCTAAGAGTTTAATATAATTTTTTTTGAAGTTTGCTGCTTTGTTGATACTGTCGGAAGCATCCACAGATACAATAAAACTCATAATAATTATGTTAGTTGGTCGTTATGTTTAATTAATTTAGTCCCTTAAATCAATTCAGTTTTGATCTTGAATGTAGATGTGGTCAATTTTATGTAAGAAGTGAAAATATTTTAACAAAAAGTCGTTAATTTGGAGATCTGAGTTTTTATGTTAAACATATCCTTTTAAAGCTCTGCCTTATATATTTAGCAGCATCAGCGTTAACAACAATAATAAAAACAACGTAAGCGTTTTTAAAACAAAATGTATTTTAAAACAATTTGATTAAGAATTTAATGCCATGAAAATGTATTTTTGTTTGTTGCGAAAACAAAAACAACCCATATAAAATAAAATAAAACGAGAAATGAGAGAAAAATTGTTGTTCGAGTAATAAAAAACATGAATAAATTTTTAAACGTTTTTTGAAATGAGAAAAATAATTTGACTTTATTGAAGATTTTGTATTTTTTTTTTATATTTATTTTCAATGAGATGCTGTTTAAAGCTTCAAATGGAAAAATGATTTTAAAAATGAATACAAGTTTAATTAATTTTCACTTGCATGTTTAAATTTAAAAGTTTTAGAAAGAAAAGAGAATTAGATTTAAAAAAAAAAACGTTAAAAAACTTACAGTTATAACAATTTTACTCTTAGCACTTGTTTTAATCAGTTTACGACGTTGGTTGGTGTTGGTTTTGAGTTTGGTTTTAATAACATTAGTAGAAGTAGTAGGAGAAGCAGTTGTTGTAGTAGTTGTAGTGATGGTGGTTTGTATGTTTTTAGCATTTCCGTTATCCGGCTGTCAGTTTATATTTTAAACATTAAAATTTTGTTTTAAGTGTAAAATATTTTTTTTTATTCAAAGAGATATAAATTAAAACATATATACAAATTGATGTATATATTTTTATAGAGATGGGTGAAGGTTTATTTTATTGGTTTGTTAGTAGCAATAGATTTTGTTGCAGTGGTTGTCAATATGGCAGTAGTAGTTGTAGTAGTAAAGTATTAAAGTTGTTGTATTTTATTATTTTACAAACGGTTACATACAAATATAAACAATTGTATTTGATTTTGTGGAAATGTAACCATTGTTTTGTTCAATTGTTGGTTTCAGTTGTTTTGTGGGTTAGTTGTTTATTTTTAAGAATTTTTATGTCAAGGTGTTGTTTAATAGTTTTTTGTTTAGTAGTTTAACAAAATTTTAATTTATTTTCAGGTTACATTTTTATTTTCAGATACATTTTTGTTTTTTTTTTAGAAATTTAAGAAAAAGAAAAAAAAGAAATAGAAGAAAAAAACACATAAGAAAATAGAATACAAGAATTAGAATTTTTCATTATAAATTAGATGGAATGAAATCGATTTAAAATTTTTGTTCGAAAATAAAAACAAAAATTAAAATATAATATTTAGGAGGTAATACGTTGTAGAGACTTTAGTTTTTAATATAAAGTATTACTAGTTTCAAGAAAGCTCCATATCATAAAAATCCTTTAATTTGATTAAATTAAGTCTACTTTTGAGATGTCTTTATATAAAATGGTCATTTGCTTTTTATGTGTTTTCAGTTATAACACTACAAAACATTTTCTCATAAATCCTAAACATTTTACATACCAGCAAAAAAAAAATTGTGCTGCCTACAATTTTTTTTTTTTCCAGCCATAAAAAAGCCCTTAATAGTAAGAAATATTTATGTATGTGCCTAAATACATAAGGGAATTTTTTTTGTCCTAAAATATTAAGTTTTCCCTTTTGCAGTAATGCATACTAAAGAGCACAACTGTAAAGCAAAGATATAAAAATTTTAAATTTACAAGGTGTTACGACAATAGTTTTATATTTAATTTTTTTATTTAATTTATCTTTTATTTTTTTTGATTCCATTAATCCTAAATTTATTTTAGTGAACCTCCCGTGAACCTTTTACTAAAGAAGCCTAAAAAATGCGGCATTCAAAATGGTTAGTGTAAATAAGTTAATCACTTATATGTAATTCCGGAGATAACTCTATATACTGGATGAAGTCCGATTTACACTTTCCCTATATTGTTGTCGGCAACTTAATAGCTAAAATGGAAACTAGTAAATTCCTTTAAAAATTGAGCAGTAAACTCTTTTAAAAATCGCCAGGGTTGCGTTGCCATTAAGGGCTTGGCCATTAGATTGGGTTCTGGACAGCTGTCAACATCCATTTCTAATACAATCTTACCTGCTTTTTTCGATCTACATTGAACATTCTAACTTCTCTGGTAATGGAATGTAAGCTACCTCGACGAGGCGGAAAATTAGAACGAGATTTAGGGAATACGGAATTATTCTGAAGATGAGCTAGTAAACAAAATAGAAAAATAATAATAATAGAAAAACGAAAATGACTATGAAAAACCAGTCTAATCAAAAAAAGGGAAAATTTGCAGCATACAGGTAACATTAAGGATTGATAGTAAGCTGGAGTGTACTCCATTATCTATAGAGAATTTTATAGGTCTTGATAAAAACAATGCTTAGGCTCTATAAACCTGAAAAATTGGAAAATACAATCGAATCAACCTAACCTGTATAACTTCGCTGGTGCCTGTACAGGGCAATATTAAATAATATTTGATCAAGATTAATAATAGTAATGGAAATAACTGAAACGGAAGTGCATATTCTATATGAATATAGAGCACTAGCTGGCAAGATAATAAGGACCACAAAGTACTAAATGAGAGTGCTATACGCCTAATAATTATGCGCATTATGATTCGTTACAAAAGTTGCCAATTTGGAGTTTCCAGCTAAAAACCAATAATTTCGTAAGTGATGGTTATTGATTTACTATTCGACGATCGGAAATAGGTAGAAAAACGAATATTTTTTTGTTTTAGTACCTACATATTTTTTTGTTTTAGTACCTCCATTTTATCATGGTTTATATATATTTTTAAATCTAGGACATAATATAAATTTGAAGTTGTATAACTAATTTAATCAAGAAAACCTTGTTTGAGAGATATATTACCAAGTAAACTTATCTTCGAATCAGGATAATTTGAATTAAATTAACAATAAATCATTTGTACCAACTTTAATTTATCAGAAGAGGTGCTGGATTTATTAAAGAATAAAATAATCTCCTTAAAATCCTTATCTCTATTTTTACCGAATATGATATTGAAATATATAAAATTATATGCATAAATACGTTGTTTTCTATTAAGAGGTCTTAAAAAATAAACTTCTTGAACTGACTTTAGCCGTTTTTCATGATTATTTCAGAGTATCAACTTGGTTTTATGATTATATTATATTCAATCTTAAGCTCAAATTAAATTTTGGACTATTTGCCATTTTGCGATTAAATTAGTTATTTGTTTATCGTCACCTAATTTTACAATAATTTAAAAATTTTAAAAATTTTCCTTAAATATACATTTTCATTTCGTGTGTTTTGAAAATATTGTATAGAGATCAATCCTGGGACCAAGTTTTATTTTTAATTTATGAAAATTTGCGTAATATGTTGATATACTTGAGTCTGTATTATACTTTATATTCAATATCTTGTAGTTACAGTGCTTTAAGACCGCAAATTTATTTAATTTATATTAAAATTACAAATTATGTAAAACGTGTTTTGTGCTATACACATTAAACACATAACCGACAGCAGGCTTCCGACTACAAGCTGTTAAAACTAATAAAATACACACTTTTATATAAAGACAATTGTTTTCACCCCTTCATAGCCATATGACTTCACGACCACTGCTGTGGCTGTAGCCAACTAATTTCTTTTTTTATGCGACAATTTTTCTTATACAAAAGAAAAGAATACAACAAAATGAAAAATTACTAATTTATTTATATTCAGGAGGTTTTGAACAAATAAATTTTTGGCATTTTTTCAAAGTTGTTTTATTATTATAAAAGTACGATACGCTTTCAAAATAAATAGGTAGCTGACTTTTCGGTGACAATTGTACCCAACGGCATTTGTAGTCGCGTTGCGGTGTAGCAGCTGTGATATATGTGTTTAAAGCAATTATTTTAATTACAACTTCACAAGCATGATTCAGTTTCATTTTTAACCGACTTCAAAAAAAGTAGGAGGTTATCAATTCGTCTGAACTGATTTTAAAATTTTTTTTATTAGAAAGGAAATGCTTACATATTGGTCCCATTTTAAAAGAAGTTCAGAATTTTGAAAATTAAAGGGTGTCCCCATACAACATACGTGTTTTTTACGTGTATTATGAACCGTAAAGGCCACCCTTTTAAAATTTAAAGAAACTGCGTATCACTATAGCTGCCAATAACAGAACTTAATAAAAAATAAACTTAAAAATTAAGGGGTGTCCCCATATGTGACGCCAATTTAAATATATGTACCATTTTAACCATTGTAGACAATCACTTGAAAATTGGACAGAATGTTCAATATTTATAATCAGAAATTAAGTATTTATAATTATAAGTTAAAGGGTGTCACAATAGTTAATGTAATTTGATGTATATTGCAAAACTTTTGAACCTTAACGGAGAGACGGTTCAAATTTACAAAGAACCTGTATATCTAAGTCCTTTATAACATCAAGTATATAATTTTAATTTGGAAACTAAAGGGTGTCCCCATAATTGATATAATTTTACCTATCTAGCCCTATCTTTTGAACTGTTATAGATAAACACTTGAAAATTAGACAGAATCTCCACTACTATGCCAGTATAATAACATTTATAAATATTTAAAATTATAAAGGATGTCTCAATAGTTGTTGTAAATTGATGCATATGGCCAAACTTTTGAACCGTCTTAGACAGACATTTCAAATTTACCAAGAATCTGTCCTTTAAAATAAGTGTTTAATTTAAAATTGTACATTAAAGGGTGTCCCCTAGGTGATATTGTTTAACCTATATGGCCATAACTTTGGAACCGTTACTTTTTATTACCGTGTCAGTAATAATAAGTGTAAAAAAATAAAGGGTATCTGACGTAATTTGTCGTATATGGATTTATTTGCTGAACAGTTGTGGATAGACATTTAAATGTACAGAACGTATATTACTATGTCCGTTAGAGCAACAAGTATAAAAGTAAATTGAATTTTTATTAAAAAACGTTATGGGCGTTTAGCATAATATTAAATAATTAATATTTAAATTCCCAAAAATGTTATCAATATAAAAGTATTTAATTTTTAATTTTTAGAATTGATGCACATATATTTGTTTTGTAGTCGGTTTCTTTTGTAAGAATTATATTGTGAACAACATTGCCATCGAAAAATTTTTATTGTACAAATTTTGTTTTTATTCTTGCATAATATTTTGAAACCAACAAAATGTTGAAGCTATCTGAAAGCATATACTTAGTATATACTACATGTTAGTAAAGGTATGTTTTTATTATAATAAATGGGGACCAAATTGGTAAAGGTTGCAAAATATTTAAACTAGGAGGAGTATAGTCAAACAAAATATCTATATAAAATAATACGGAAGACGTAATTATTTGTAAAAGTTTATTATCTTTATGCATAAAAGGGAATTTAGAGTAATTTTTTTTAAATCAATATAAAATTAAATATTTTTAATTTCACTACAAAAATTTTATAAGAATTATGATTTTTGTTATAGAGCGTTTACATTACAGCGAAATCTAGTAGATTTGAATTGAAATATTTTTCAAAATTTACATCCTTTACACTGGATTTTTTGACACTATCAAGTTTTCGCTATCTACATTTTATTCATTTACCTTTTTTCAGTTCACACTTTGTTTAAATTTTTAATTTTATTTATACTTTACATTTTCCTTATTAGATTATTAAGGTTTTGAAGATTTTTGGAAACTAAAAACTTCACAGTTCAAGAAGAAGGAGAATACACAATCTAAACTTTATCCTTAAAATAATGAATTCTGCGATCCAGTATTTAGTACTGGATTAAACGAAATGTAATACTGATATGGGTTTCATATATAACATCAAATCGCTCTTTTGATACATCAAAGTTATATCTATATATAGTAAAATCGAAAAAATGCTTTTGAATTTTGCAAAATGTGTGCTTTATGGTCTGAGTAGATAAAATTTATTTTTAACTTCCGTTCACCTTGAATTATAGTTCTGTATAAATAAACCTTAGATTTGGCTATGGTTACATAAAGTCGCGATTTTTAAAAGAATGATATGAACCTTACAAACATTAGCTCAATAGACATAGATATTAAAAACTTGTAAAAATACCTTGTTTTTAGTTTAGACTAGCTGTGTGTCCGCCACTTCGTAAGTGCCCTTCTATTTTTTTGAAAGCAATCCACACAAAATACCCTGGTGCTTCAATTATGGTTTATGTATTTGCTTTTACTAGAAAGGGTCTCATCTATACTAAAATATCTCACTTTCAAAAATAAACCGCGCTGTAAAGTATGCAATGCCTTTAAAATATCCCTCTTTAAAAAATAAAAGGTGTATGCATATCTGTAAAATTTCGTGCTTTCACTGCTTTTTCTCCGCTTTCTTTTGGAAATAAGATATTTTGTGGAAAAAAAAAAACGTATCCTATATTTGAATCAAGATACTAAGGTACCTTCTCACAAACTTTTATTAAATTATATCCAGTAATTTTTCCTGACGCGAACACAGGGGAAAATACAGACAGACAACTGAAAAGTTACTGTTTTATTATATGTAGAAGATATGATTATTATATGAATAGATATAATAGATATGACAATCCCTGAAGCATAAATTTTAAAATAACGTTACATGAGAACAAATTTATATTCAATTTTAGTAAGAGGACAAACTAATTCTGGCTTCATCCACAGAGACCAGCCTGGTTTTTAAAATTTATATTTATTATATTTACAAGTGTTTCGTAAGAAAATCTAATTTTTTGCTTCCTATAATTTTTTACTAACGAAGCTGTCTTGTTAAAAAAAATGTGTAGATTATGTGGTGTGTAAGACTTATTTTTTTTCAGTAAAAATCTATATAAAATTATTAGTATTATTATTTGTTTTTATGTGCGTATACATAAAATTATTAAAGACAGAATGAACAGTATATTTTACATATGTCTCCTACTCTCATTTCATATACACACAATTTAAGTCCCAGGATAATACAAAACGAGTTATTTCTATTCAAAAATAGATGTGTAAAATGTACTTGTCTTCTTTTGCCTAACAAGATAATAACGAAAAAAAAACTTTTGCTTTTGTTTTAACTTTTTTAATCCTTATGAGTTTAAGGCTGAAAGTATAAAGACAATAACTAAAGCTACCAGCTAGAATATTAAAGAATATATATGTATATATGTAGATGTGCACTCATATATATACAAGAAAAAAAAAACGAACAACTGATAAATTTTTATAATGACAACAACTCAGTGAAACAAAATAAGTTAAAGTTTTTCGTTGTTATGCTGCTCGCATTTATTGTTGTTGTCATAAAATGTTGTTGAGCACTTCTTCTATGTGAATTAATTCTTGTTGTTATTGTTCTTTATATGTAAAAGCGTAAAGTTTTGTTGCTGCTAATCCTACACTTAAGATAAAATTGAGGCAACATATGCTACACTACTAATTTATATTAAAAAGAAAAAATATGACAGCAACAAAAATAAATGATAAATTTTTTCTTAACTAACTCTTAATTAATATAAATGAATAGATAAAGTTTTTCTTTTACAGAATTTTAAGCAAACTTCTTGTGTTTTGTTTATTTCAAAAAAAAAAAAGTTTTTGTTTTCTCTTAACAAATTTCTTTTTTAATAATGACATTTAAGTACCATTGCCACTTAGTTTAATGCACAGATAGTAGTTTTAGTGTAAGAGATGATAAGAAAACGAAAACGTTATGGATAAAAGGAAAGGATTTAGTTGTAGTTTTCTTTTTTCAATTTAATATTGGCACTTGTTTGACAAGTTTATAAGCTTATTGCCGAAACAACTTTGAAATATTCTTTAAATAAAAACTTTTTATGTTTTTATTCATGGAAAAAAAGAGAGAAGACCAACACGCTGGTTCAGAGAATTCGGCATTCGAACATAAAATCTATGGGAGTACGTACGAAAAATATAATTAAAATATTTAATATTTGCTGTATATAATTAGTTATACAAAATATAGAAAATACACACTTTTTTCAGTTTACTTATTGTATGTTTAAATATACAGGCATGTCACAGGTAGTTACAATTCCGATCGGAATGGTTTTAGCTGCTATAGATTCCATTCGGTTTCATAATATCGAAAAAAATACAAAACCACTTTTAATGTGACAACATAAGAATGAATCTAGTAAAACAATTACCAATGTTCTAGAGCTATAATTCGTTCGGAAGTGGAATTTTTCGGAATAAAACCATTTTCAATTTGCTATGTGGAATTGATAGTTTTAAGCAATTTATAGCCATTTAAAGTATTCATAACATACTTTTATTAGTAATGAATATTATTCTGGACCATTCCTTAAAACTCCACGACGCACAGTGGACCATTTCACGAGAAGGCTGTAAAAAATCAACAACTTTTGATTGGATTCTTATTTTCATATGCGGTTTTTTCTGTTTTGTAGGTGAGACACTGGTATTTTATGTCGATCGATAATAAAGAAAGTTATGGAGGGCTTAAAATACATTTTAATTTTTGTTTGAAGTTTATTGTGAAAGTGAAGGGATAAACCGTGCTAAAAGAGGTTTTTTATGTCTTAAATATTACAGTAATAAGTTTTTAACTTTAGTTTTGTCAGAAAATGCCACACTTTGACCCCAGCACTGTGATATATATTTTAAGAAGTGGCCCAAAATCATTTTTTATGGTTACCGATGTCAAAGTTATATTACTCTGTTGAAAGTAAACACCAGAGTACTTCGCGAGCAAAAATATTATTGGTATATTTCAACATTATCACAGCAAACAGGGTGGTCCAAAATGGACTTTCTCTTGTATCTTGTTAAAATGTGCAGACAGTTCTGTGGGCATATCGGGTAAAAAATATAACTAATATTTATTTGGCACACAATTATTTTCGATATGATTTTTATATTTATTACTCTAATATTGAGTCACATTTTGTTTTTAGTGGCAGGGTCCGAAAAAAGTTATAGGTTTTTGTCTTTTGATTTGTATTAAAAAGGGCGAAACACTTTAAAAAGTAACGTTGCAAATCTGTTCAGAAATTTTGTAAAACTTGTGTATTCATTAAATTGTGCAGAAACAATCGGACCTTAAGTCAGAAAAATTGTTCTGGTGTCCACAGGGGCAACCCGGCGCATATATAATGGGGTATATAAATGTAGGAGAGGTATTTTATCTTTCAAAGCAAGGTATATTTATCTTACTAGGTAGTGTGGTCCGCCCAGCTGATTTAGTAGTTCGAGATGTCAAAAGTTGTATCTGTTCAGGAATTTTATATTGAGAAAGCATTAAAACACATACATGCCTTCTCAATTTTCTTATATGTCTTTTGACATTTCGAACTACAAAGCAACAACAAAATGCCATGTTGTTCTTGTATTGTTGTATTTGTTGTAGGGACGCCACTACCTAGTAAAATAAATATACCTTGTTTCAAAGCGTCTATTTTTTATTTTATCACATTCGTATGTTTCAATATGTAATCCATAAAAAGTTGTTTTGTATTTTTTCGATTTACTAAAACCGAACGGAATCTATAGAAGCTAAAACCATTCCGATCGAAATGATAAGTACGAAATTATTTTAATTCCGAATGAAATGTCTAAAATTCTTGAATAAATTAATTTTTTGAAAGGCAAATATAAATATTTGTGTTATTAAGTTAGAAAAAAAAAATAACAAAAATGACCGAAATATCTTTAATTACAGCAGTAAATTAAAATAAAATACGACGTCGCAGAATTTTAATAAGACGATGTCCTGAATAGTTTAAACGTCTAAAAAACGCAAAAAATATCAATTCCACATAGCAAATTGCAATTGGTCTCATTCCGAAAAATTTTTTCGTTTTCTAGAGAAGCGAAATACGTAATCAATTTCACTTCCGAACGGAATTTAGCTCCATGACATGATATTTAAACTAATAATAAGTTTTCAAGTACATATGTATATAACTATGTATACTTTATTAAATCCCGCCAGTGCTGGGCAAAAAATTTAATTCATAGTTAATGTTATCAATTTGATTTCTTCTCTTTAGTGTTTATGATATTACAGGACAGCACGTCTTTAGCCATGCTTCACCTAATGGTGCATTTAGAACTTTTTAAATATTCGATTTTTAATGTACTAACTATAGTAATTTTTACGATCTTGATTAAAAAATATTTTTTATTTACATATATTCTCTCCATTTCTTCAACTGTTTTTCGAAATAGACTATGTGAGGTCTGGTCTGGTTCCTAGGGACTTTCTTGAATGCTTAGAAAAGCTGTGTCATTAACAAATGGCGATGAGTGAACTCAGTTGCTAGCTGGCATATCCGCAGTATCCAAGATGGCTGCTTGCAAAATGACCATATAAAAATTTACCCAAAAACAAAATTGAAAAATTGCCAAATGAATGAATTAAAATTTCACAAATAAGAATAATGCAAATTTGGCGCAAAAATTGTGAAAAAATATCCAAATATAAGTGAATTTTCTCCCCATATTTATTTATAGTTTTCATATAAAAAATATAAATATGTCAATAGTTGTAGTAAGGTCATTCATATGACAGGAAATATGTATGAATAAAAAAAATAATAAAGGTACAAATAGTTTGCTAATATATTAAATATTTAATAATTTGGCTATTGCCATACCGAGAATAGAGCAGCTTCGGCAGCCTTAGCCTTATTCAGACGCGATTTTAAATCATCACTATAACCAACACAAGAAATAATGCTCCCTAGGTAAGTGTAGCAAGATACAGATTATATTTCTGTGCCGTACAAAGTAAAATTCCTGTCCGCTGTCATATTGATGTACATAGTGTTTGTTTTGTTAACATTGATCTTTAGACCGAACTCGGTTGCGACATTGCACAGTTCCTGTAATTTAGATGACATACGAAAGCTTCTATGAGTAAAAAGTCACCGTGAGCACAACCTAAGTCATATAGTGTTTCGTGAAGTCTTGTTATTAGTGATAATTTTGCATTAAAAATATATATTTTTTAACACATAAACCATTAATTTTACAGCCTTATTGAATAATTTAAAAAATGTGGTATCTCACTAAAACAATTGGGGCATTTTTCACTATGAAATATTGACAAAAATGGATTATTCTACAAAAATTATGAAAATGCACCCAATATTTTTGGGTAATTTTTCATATGAAATATTATCCAATTCTGTATGAAGATTTCTTGGGCTATTTTTCATTTTTGCTTTTAGGAGATGTTTCAAAGATTTATTTTGCATGCAGCCTACCAAAAAAAAAAAAATAAAATGTTAGTACACCTTGGGGAAATTATGTGAGTTTAAAAAATATTCTTAGGATAATTAAGTTTTTACTTATAGATTATTTTAGAAAATTCTATGAAACAAGAAATTTTAGCAGGCTGCCCTCAGGGATCTAGCATCTCACCCGTATTTTATAATATACTAGCTGTTCCCGATGCGCTTCGTTATACCACAAAAAAAAAAAAAAAAAAAAACATGAAAATAAAAGTATAGCCAAGCTTTAACTCATGCCCATTTTTTCAATCCAGTCTGTATTTTTCTAGATTATGCACGTTATTATGACTGTGCACATTAGCACAGGGGTTACTCGTGCAAAGTTTCAATGCTCCATCTATTGTAGTTCACTTTGTATGGGAGGTACCACGCCCACTTTAAGTCTGTGTTTTTCTTAACTATGTATGTTAATATATAGGTTACTGGTGAACAATTTTAGGGCACTACCAATTTTAGATCTCTAGATACAGGATAATAACTTTATATTTTTTATGGTGGGTACCATGCTTACTGTCCCAATTCAGCCTATGCTTTTCTAGAGTATACGCAAGGATATGGGGATTATATGTACCCAATTTCAAGACCACACTTATTATAGTTCTCTATGTAAAAAATAATAATATTACCAGCGATATAGTGCTACGCGTTTTTGGTTCCGCCTTAAGATATGCTACGTATCAGTTTATCTATTTTTGCACTTTATAAAAAGTAAAGTATTCATATCCCGTTAGTTCAACTGCGTACTTTCACTGCTTTTTCTCCACTTTCTAAGATATTTTTGTGGAAAAAAAATATCCTATATTGGGACCAGTATACTAAGGTATCTCTTCACAAAATATTGTTAAAATCCATCCAGTAGTTTTTACGTGATGAGAACGTCATCAGACAGACTGAAGTGACATTTTATTTGGAACAATTTACCTTGGCATTATTCTATACAACGACTGCACGCTTCTGTTAAAAGTAGAATAAGAAAACTCACATCCAATTTAATTCCAAAGTTTGGTTCTTTACAATTTTATCTCTTATGGAATAATAACAAAATATGTATTTAATAACTCTATCATAATATCATATTAAAGGCCTGTATAGTTATATTTTTTTCTGAATTCGTATTTATGATTAGGAATACATACCTGCTCGCTTTGAATTAGGTTTAGCTTAGGTATTATAATATTTTCAAATGGGTTTGATATGTTTTATGGATCTGTATGATTCTAATTTTATGTAAACTTTTTGGGTTTAGGAATCATAGAATCCGTTGTCTGGGAAAGTAAACCATTCCTAAAATGCCATTAAAAATAAAAAGTACTGTTTTTACTATACTGACACGTTTTTCGAAAAATTTATTAGATCTTCTCAAAAATACAGACAGCAGCAGAATATAAAACAGGAAGGATATGTTCGGTCACGATCTTGTAACAATCCCTGGACAGGTTCGATTTTAATGCACGTAAAACTCAATATACATACACAGTTGTATGTATATTGTAGACATGCTAATGTTAAGGAAACTCCATTACAAATATTTTTAAGGTTTGAAAATAAGCTCCTATGTGACTTGGTTTCTTAAGCGGTGTAAAAGCTTTTCAGCACATCAGATATTCTTACTATTTACACCACATATTATTGGGAAAATGGGATATAACTATCTTAACATTTTGGAGTTAGTCGAAGAGCGCAAATAACCTCATCTCTATAATAAGTGTACCAAACTTAATTGATGTACTGGAAAATTGCAGATTGTGTTAGATAAGTTTGCCATAAATTAAGCTTTTGATTAGTTGGGTAATTTGTACCTTTATTTTAAATAACTTAGCCACTCGAAATTTATTTTTCAATTTTAATTTGGAATGTGATATTTATTTTAGAATTATATATACGTTAACTTCGCAATGTAGCAATAACTTTTATGGCTATTTTACCAATTTTAACAATTCTAACTTTTGCCTTTCCTAATCCAATATGGCAAAATTAATATCAAAATAAAAGTAAAATATTTTTGTTCAAATATTTTGTCAGTTATGCCTGTGCATATAAGCTTCCGTTTCCGTTAGCAGCTGTTAAACTTCGCTTTTCAGTAATTTTTTCTTTGTTATACTAATTTCAGTAAAATATAAAAATATATTGTTTTAAACAAAATGAAATCCTTTCTGTGCCTAGATACTGATAGAAGAGGTAACAACTACAGAAACGCACACCCAAAATGAGGCTTTGAAACTGTTCGTTTGTTTTTGTTTTTTAGTGTTCATTTTATTTTCATATGGTGTATGAAATATTATCCCCAAAGGTTTATGGAAAAGTTTTTATTTGTTGCTTTACAAAACAGACTGGCATACATTTACCCAAAAATACTCATTGTGTGAGTCAAATATGTCAGAGTGTTTGACTTTTTGGAATGAGGGTGAGAGTAGAGCTTATGTTTTTGATAGAAATTTTTAGCTTAACATGTTGCCATCAAAATTGATTTAACTTCCGTTTCGTGCATATTTAGCGTTTAAATTATTTTGTTTTTATTCTTACAATGTATTAGAAATATATATTTACTTTAGGCTTAGGTGTATGTATAAGTTAGTTTTTATATTGTCTGTTAGTTATAATACGAAAGTAAGGAACTTTTTTACTACAAAGAATATCAAGCTCAACATGTACGAGTATATTTTGTCATTGTTTTTGTTCATAAACTTAAGTTTTTGGTTTTTGGCTTTTAACATAAGATTTATTTTCTTCAATATGTAAGGTCAATTTACGTTTAAATAACGATGGTTAAGCAAAATTAGTCAATTGTTCTCAATAAGTACATCTACAAAATACAGCTTCCGTTAAAGGATCCTTGGAGTTGTTCGCACAAATGTAAAGTATTTAGTTCAGAAATATATAAATTATTTAATTTAATAAATATATTACTTCTACTTTACCACGCAGCTTCTCTGAAAAAGTCAGTATTGCCACTCCCACATAAGCTTGTCCATGCTCTATCCGAACAATGACTAGTAATTACACCTAACTTATGTTAGGTTGCACAAATCGCCGGTTTTGTATTCAAAGTTTAATCACTTACGTCCTTATGGTCCTTTTACGAACGCCTGAAAAAGTGATGTGCAGGAGAGCTTTAAGGTTTCTGCATATTCAAAACCATTCCAAAACCTAGTCTGCTCGATAGGTTTTGCATCCCCAACCTGCCGGGGAACCCCATCCTATCAGTAGAGAGGGCTTGACAGTAGCAGAGGAGGTGTTTAAAGTTATCTTCCTGTTCCTTCTCGTCATCCTGACAGCTTCTACAGAGGTCATTATATGGAAGATTTAATCTCCTAGCATGGCTATCAATGACACAGTGCACTGCCACTAGTGTGCCCACATGTCCTCGACGAGCTTACAGCAGCCTGATATTTTTGAAATCATACTGGTAGGAATTTCGTGATCGTTCCTGATTAAGGATTTTTGCTTTTACAGCAACTTAGCGGGTCGCCGCCTATTGAAATATCACCTGATCCCTGATGAAGGTTCCTGATCTAGCAAGTTCGTCAGCAATTATATTATTGTGGACACTCGATAAAGAGTTTATTGTGGCTTTGTTATTGGTTCTACTCCGGATATCTATGAAACACTTGTTATTTTATAAATAAAAAAAAATTTCCAGTCTTATGGTTTTAATAAGTAAACGGGAATAGTATATTTATTAATATATGGGGAATAGCGAAGTCCCTTTTAGACCCCCTTCCATATTCAATAATTATAGGCCGCTGAATTAGTATTTACAGTAACTTAACTTTCATTGAATCACGTGCTTAAAGACTGATTCTTTAATATAGACTTTAGTGATTTCAGACTGTTGACTGGTAAATGTATGCCTTCTCTCTCATCACGGAGTCTCTAATGATTGCTAGGCTTAGTTTCTCCATGACAACCACATTTAACAAGCTTCTGCCCGTGGTCCTAGGTCTTATGCTAACCAGTGCTGGTTATACAATGTACGCTACCATCTCAGCGTCTTCCAGGCATAGTCTGCAAGTATCGTCTACTGAGATTTTCATCTTAGCTAGATGTGGTTTCTTGTCACTGACCTGTTAGTGACCTGTCACTAATGCAGTTATCCAGCTTAAGGTACCTCTATGAGCTGGAATAGTACTCATTCCCTTAACACAGCACTAATATTTTGTCCAGCATAGCCTTAAATTATTCTAGGCCATCTGTACATTAAGAGCGATTAACCAGTTGTCTACCAGAATTGAACTGACATAGTGCTCTTTGAAACCATCAGCACTGTTTGACTGCCGACATAAGAAGGCTTCTTATTTACCCTAGTCACAGTCTTCAACACTTATTCGCTTTAGAAAAACTAACTACATGGCTTTCACCATATTCACTAGCACACCCATAGTAAATACTACACACCCCTCATATAGTCTAGCGAATTCTACCTACAGTTTTGTGTATGATAATTATGTTTTGCTATTCTGTTAACAGTAATTCCTATTTCTTGAAAGTTATCTACATATGTACGTCTAGCGAGGTTTCTCGAGGCTCATACGATTTCAGGAGGATTCAATCTAGATTTGCGATAGCAATAATCAAAATAAATACCCTGGTATCATCCTAATGGGTAGTTTTAATTTCAATAAAGTTTTGGTAGCCTAAAATCTATGACAGTCTAGGGACTGTGTAATACAATATGGTTGATGATCTACCTAATGTCCAAGAAACGCATATTTCCTAGAAAATAAACCGCAATGTATTAAACAGTCACCTACTTACTTACTTACTTACTACTTAAGCATGTATATCAATATTATCGTGAAAGTTTAAGATTTTTTTTCTGTTTCGGTAATAAGTTAAATATTTCTACAGATTTACTAGTTAATTTTTGCCATTATGTACGTATGTTGATTCCTGTAATTGTACTAAATTGCTAGGGGGATTTATCAATGACAGTAATATTTAATAATAAATTAGTTTGCTCTTCCACTAGTTTATTATATATGTGCTTGAAGAAAATTGTTTTAAATTATAGGCACCATAAAAGTTTTAATTATGCACTCGTGTGTATGTAATCGAATATATACTTAAAGGTGTTGCACACATAGTTTGGGTGATGTTTAAAGTGTTAGATTATTAATGCCATTAAACTTGAAAATTAAAATAAACTTTGTTAGTTTTATAATTACAGAATTTCATTCAATTTAAACGCGCTTAATATATAATAAGACATCTTTAGGAAAAGTGGTGAAATTGCACCTCAACGCAAACGGTTGGAATACAATTTTAGATTAATCAATGGAGGAAAAAATGTGAGACTTAAAAATTACTTTTTTAATGGAAAAATTAAAATTGCTTTTAATATAGTTAGTAAGACTTTGCTTATCTTAATTTAATATTTGGAAAAAATACCATTAAGTTTAAAGTTTTCAAAATGATTAATAGTTATTTGAATGTTAGATAGTATTTATGAACCTTTTCTTCAATTTGCTAGAAAATTTTTTAAGTCTTTAAAATCTTTTAGTTTTCGATCTAAGTTGCAATTCTTAACAGTCCACAAGCTCGAATTAATTCAATATTTTTTTAAAGAGGTTGCGTAAAGTTATATGAAGGAAAAACATTAAGCACCAAATTCATAAAAAATATTTTTATTTTATAAAAGGTTTATAAAACAAATTTTCATACAAAATTTGTTCAATAAACCTTTTATAACCCAAAAACATTTTTATGAATATGGGACCTAATTATAAAAATTTGTTCAGCTCCATATAAAACACTATTTTATTGGTATTTTTTATACAAATTTTTCAATTGTCTAAATAATTTTCAAATCAAATCTTCTACAGTTAGGGTTGCTAGATGACAAAAGACAAATAACTGGACAATGGAAAAAAATTCCCCTGAATTTTGAAACAATAAGAGGACAATTTAAAAATGCACTTAAAGCTCAAAACAGAAAAACTTTATTAAAATTTGTCTGTATAAAAATAAACAAATCTGGAGTGGCCTACACTCAACTGTGCCATACCTCATGGAAACAGATCTTTTTATAGATATATTACATAAAGTATAGAAGCTCAAAGTCTATTCGAATCGAAAAAATAATTATTTTAGGTTTGGGGTGTGAAGTAAACTGTTCCTTAAATGGTCAAAGGGTATAACTTGTAGAGCGTTTACAAAAACTGTGGCAAAAATACCCGCGATAATAGTACAAATGGATTTAGGAGATGATTTTTTCACGATTACTATACTTAATCTATACTACATATAGTAAAGTTAAAACAACTATAACATAAAAAAAGGAAACTTAACAATTAAAATTCAGTCCACGTCATATTACATATGTACATATATATTAATTTATATCACAAAGAAATTATACATATCTATTTTTGTTGGCATATACTTATATTTTGTATATTTATTTGCAGAATCTAGTAACTTTTTTGCTTTAGTTGTGAGCAAAAATATTTAAAAATTTTAGCCTTTATTAAGTCGGCCCTTCGACTTGAGTGTAGATTATTTAAAACAAAAAAGTCCTTTCACAAAAAGCAATGCTAATTGGTATGGAAAGAACAAATAATATCAATTTATATAGATTTTCTACTTTGTTTTTATTTTTGAAAAAAGATGGACCATCTTATCTTTCCGCAAATTATCAAAGGCTTCTGGGTGGCAGCAGAAGCCAGTGTACAACATGTCATTGTCAATTACATTTGATATATGTGAATATCATAGTTTTTTATATAGCAGGGAGCAAATGTGATCATTCGCATATTGGTTTGAGGATTAAATTATAAAGTAGAAGTTTTAAATATGAGCTTTGTTTTTCTTTCATAAATTTTTTTCATTAATTTGTGCATTTCACTTCTGAAAGTTTCAGTATCTTTTGGTTATAGATGCGAATATATGGCGTCATTGCCTAAGCAGTGTGAACGTTAAGTGAGTACATGTCGTCAGAAAATGTGTCATAATAAGAGTTCAAAGTGTTTTCTTCTGTCAGTATGAACTTATATATTTTTACAATACATTATTTATCGAGCATAATAGTGAAACACCTAGAGTCTTTAGGGGAATCGAACTAAAAGCTCCCAGTCTGATAGACCTGCTCACTACCTATTAGGCTTCCGGGGCACGCTGATCACTTAAAAAAGTTTGTAATAGATATTATAAGTTTTCGGGCAAGTTACGCATTAGCAGCTTTCTTGCCATATACATTTAAAAGAAAGAAAAACGTTGTTAAAAAAGAGTGGACCAGTTACATTTACTAATCTATGAGTTGGTTCGATTGTATTGTGCTTTTTTAAAGCTGAATTAATTGCTTAGTTACTAACACCTTCTTAAAAAACTTTAATATGTTTAATAAAAGGCTTTTAGGTTTGTATGATCCTACTTTAGTGTGGTATTTTTGTGTAATAAAAATCATAGTTATTAAAGCAATCTTCCACTGTGGTAAAGTATTCAGGAAGAGCTATGCGAGGCAACTAAATAACATCTTGTAAGGATGGTACCCTTACATTTAATAGTCGCTATTACCAATATTAAATGTAAGGGTACCACCTATCGCTGCAGTACTATCCACAATGATATCTTAGTATTAATATGATATCTTAGTATTAATATTAGTCGATATATTAGGAGTAAACATCTTTTTGTAACTAACCAACAATATACATTGTAGTTTTATGTATAATTTCTAAACAGATTTGAGAGCATTTTGTAGACTATCTTTTAGAAATTTATGAAACATGCATGGATAATATATTTCCTGAAAGTTTAAACCAAAGGACGCTCCTATCAGTTATCTAAAAAAATCAGTATGTTGTCATACTATACATATTCTCAAAGCTTTCAATCTTCCATTTTTTTCATTGCTAAGAGTTTTTCATTCCATATAGAATTTTTCAGGCTGTTATCTGTTACATACATATTGATATACAAAACAGAAAAAAATCACGCAGCGTATAATTTATATTTAATTCGGTGTCAATTGGTTCACATTACGTATACGTCAAGATAAGCATTGAATCTCTTTCAAAGGAAATATTCACAGAAAATAAATAGCAGTAATTGCTACATATGCCTATTTAGTTTTGAAAAAACAAAACATTATTTTCACATATCACTTGTTTACACTTTCATCCAAAATCATGTAATATTTACAAAAGGGATCAATTAAAAATCATTAAATTTAGGTTAAAAACAAAAAAAAAAAAAAATAAAAAAAAATGATCAAACATATAAAATATATAAAGCAATGTTAATGATAAAGAATAATAGTTGGTATTTATATATTTTTTGTTAAATAGAGGGCGGACAACCAAAACTATGGAAAAAGAAGGGATTTATTTTAATTATTTTTTATATTATGTGCAAAGTGGTTTGCTTTCATCATATTATTTACTTTTGATTATTTTTGCCAATTTAATACTTTAGATAAATTTATAAAACAGTTTATTTAACAAACATAAAATAATTGTAATTGAATTTAATTCTAAGCTTTAATTTGGCAAAAGTTTTAAGTACAAAAAATTTAATTTTAAATATTTCAAAAAATATATATGTTTGTTTGCAGAGAAAGTATGCATAAACAAATATTTTTTGTTGTGTAAAAAAAATGTTTAAAATAGGAAGTTTATAATTTTTTTTTTGTTTTGGTTTAGTTTGGTTTGGATGAATGGGGATGTTAGTCATGTTAAAGAAAATTTTACCATGATTACAGCGCCGCCCGCTATTATAACACGGGCCGTATGGGAGACTTGTCCCTCACCATTGCGTGCAATGCAAGTATATTCTCCAATATCCTCGTGCCGTATTGTTGAGATCCGTAATTCGGTGCCATCATTAAAGATGCCAACAGTGGGCGAAGGATCAACGGGATTAGCATCTTTGTACCATAGAATTTCGGGTGTGGGTGTGCCATCAGCTTGGCAATTTAATATAATTGAATCACCTGCAAAAGACATACAACAATAGGTTTAATAATTTTGTAATGAATTTATAACTTTAAACAAATCTAAACTACGTTAATATGCTAATCCTTGTCTTTAGTCAATTTAGGTAATATTTTTTTATAACGTATTTTTTTAGCTTTGCTGTAATTTCTAATATTGTATTGTTGCACACAATTGAGAACCCAGAAATTTACTAATAATCAAAAAAATATTTCCGGTTAAATTTTATTTTTTTTATTTTTTATTTATATTGGTATAAACTCCAACAAATGTGTTCTTTTTATAATTTGTTGCTTCTTTAGCTACATTCGTTTTAAGTTTGTCGTTTACAGTAGATTATATTTTGATTTTTAATATAAATAATAGGTTAGAAGTTAAAGAGGTATCGAACATTACAAAACTTATTGAGTAAGAAAAATTATTTTAATTTTTATTTTTCAATATGGACTTAGTAAAACTCAAAAGAAATAAAACTAAGCCAACATTATATACAAAATTTTTGGGAATTCTAATATTAATTATTTAATATTTATAATAAAACATTTTTTTTTATTTATAACAAAACATTGTTCAAAGAAATTTATATGTAATTTAAAATTTTATATATAATTAAAAAACTTAATGCTTTGACACACTTAAGGTACGATCACATTAGGCAAATGTTTGCTAAAAATTGTTTGTTATTGTTTGATTTAAATTTTCTTCAAACATTTTAAAATTTGTTTTGTGGTCACACAAAACAAATAGGTATTTGGGAAAACAAGTTTGCGTGTGGACAGAAAACAAAAATATTTGATTAAAATGTTAAAAAACATAAATTTATTTCCCAAAAATATGTATGTACATAAAAAATATACATATGTACATAAATAAAAATTTATATAAAAGAAAATTAGAAAAAAGTTTAAAGAAAAGATTGTATGAACATTTTCTATTTGTACAGGCACGTACATATCGCATATAAAATCACGAACAGTCACAACTCAAAATTCACAAATTTGATAGAGAGTCAAAAAAACGTGGTTGCAATGGTTTTAAGCAACATTAAAATAGTCATAGAGGTATACGAAATATAACAAAATTTCTCAGCCTCTTCCACGCACAGTCTGCAAGTATCATCTTCTTTTGATACTTAAAGTTTCCATAACCTGTCACTAACGCAGTTATCTAGCTTAAGGAACTTATAATGTATCTGAGTCCTTTAGCTTGTTGGTCTGCTGCTTATTCCCAGCTGTGCCTATTTTTCCCTTAAACCATTTCAATATTCCCTCATTAACCGAGGCACATCCGTTAAGTTTTAAAAATCTTTCCAGCACTAATTTGGAGTAACATTCACATGCCAGAGTGCAGGATGCACTATTTCGACTAATCTTCTTCTACTCATGCTTTTCATCGGAATTTCAGCTTCTCTAACCTCCTTACTAACTAGATCCAGGATGTTCTTATGTCCGATGTTACTTCCGGAACACCCATAATTTTTAATTTAAATTTACATCTATAATTGTTAAAGCGGGCCTAGCACTCTGAAAGTTTTAATGGTCTGCTATAACGGTAAAGAAATTTAGACTATATATAAGAAAATCAAGCCGCTATTGTGACACTCTTTAATTTTATACTTCATTTTGTTATTTGTTGTAGCGGACAAACAATACATCCTATTAAAAACTTCACACGTGAACACTATTACTGTTCAAGAGAAAAAAGTAACACACGGACAGACAGACATTGTAGCGCTATTAGGGCATACGTTTTTAGCCTTTTAAATCATATCCATATTCCATATCCATATTCTTTTGTGTCTTAAAAGAAATCTTGCTATAATACCTTAGCATTAATATTTATCATTACGAAACTTAGAAATGAAGAAACTATAGTCAGGTGAAATTAATGCATATAATTAGTAAAATATAGGAAAATTCACAATTTAAACAATGCTGTGCATAAGTTATGTACTCTTAATTTTTAACCAAAAGAAAACGCATTTTAATTGGTAACTAGCTGTGCCAGGTGATCTTGATTCCAATTGAAGCCAATGCTAAATTTATAGTGTCACTATTGCACTAATGTAGATATAGCTTGATTAATTTTTATTTAGTGTACCTAGCCCTCCCATTATTGATCTTTCACTTTCAACACACACGTTATTGTCAGAGTGAACATTTTAACACGTAGACTCCTGTCAATAATTTGGAGCATTATATGCGAAGTACGACTCCCACTTTTCCAGTTCAGGCAGTTTTTTGCTCGTGGATGCTCAATAATATGGGGGTTGTTGGTATATAACTTCAAAATCTTATCTATTATAGTTCAAAATGTTATAATAATTCACTCCCATATGAAAACTTGATAGTCGTCTTTTTCCTAAAGTACTGAACCCACTTAAATAATCATGTAGATTTCCGCACCATCATAGAGGTACTTCATATGGCGCGTTACCAGTTAATTTACTTGGCTGGCTCCCCAAGATTATATACATATTTATATTCTCGGCATTATTGTAAATGTCATTCTCATTGTGAAAAAATTGTGGTTTGATAAATAAATTGTGTTTTTATCATGTAAATATAATGATGATAACAGCCATGTTATGTGGGTATGTCGTCTTATTTTAGTCGTTTTTGACAAACGTAATACAAATTTTTAGAACAACTAGTTTTCGAGAACAACAGATACACTAAGGCTGACCATGATTAATCATCAAAAACTTGACACATATTTTACATGGATGTCTCCATTTTATTAATTTTGAAAGCAGTATATTTTAAACACTTTTTATAGAGTTTTATAATAATTTTTAGAATTTTATATAAATTTTAGAATTTTCTCCAGGGATGGATACTTTAATATAAAATTAAAATTTATAAAATCAAAAGCAAGATCGGACAAAATATTGTCAGGACGTACACAACGTGTGTGGCCCACACACAGTTAGTAAAATATATACTAAAACGCCATTTATCACTTCTAAACTAACTTCTTGTTTTTTATATGGCTCCTCTTCACATCACAAGAGTTTTTTAGAACATCTTTTGCGATTAAGACCAACACATACTTTGTCGATCGATTTATTTGTTTTAAATATTTGTCTTCAAAAATAAGAGAATGCTTTTCATATTGAAAAGGACTAGTTAAAACAAATTTTAAATAATCCAAAAAGAAATGATTTAAAAAAGAACACATAAGATATTTAAGAAAACAGAAATTTAATTTAAACCCTTAAGAAAACAAAAACTAATTTAAAGCCTTTTTTAATATTTTTTACTTTGCTTAAATGTTCACAATTCTTAGTAGTTGCTTACAGTAGCCAAGGGTTGTTTAACCATGAACATAAAAGTATATGTACGAGTATTTCCTTTTAGTTTTAAGGTTCTTTTGTTTTAATATTTTTGTGGCTCATTGTTGTAGGTTGTTGGTTTCGTTTAATATTTAACCACAATTAACTTTCAAAATTTCAACATTGCTTTCATTTTTGCAATTTTTCTTTTATTTTTATAAGCATCAGTGTGGTTGGTTTTAGTTTCGGCTCAATAAAAACATTTTTAATTAATTTTAAACTGGAAGATGTTGTTATTTTTGCTAAGGGTTTTCTCTTTTTATCTTTTTGTGTTTTTCGTTTCCTTTTCTTTTTGGAATTCAATTACCATATCTTGCTTATCTCTTTACGTTGAGTTTCTTATTTAAAAATTGGCTTTATTTTCGATTTTACCTTTTTGTTTTTGTACGTTGGTATGTCTATTTTTTCGACTGAACTGCCAACTAGCTGTCTATTTCAAAAATATTTAACCATTTATCTTTTTTAGATTTATAAAAGGAGGAAACAGTTGCAAAGGAATAGTCTAACATTTTGACACAACCACAAAAAAGGTAATTTTAAAAGAATATTTATCGAAAAAAATGGAAGATTTGTAAGGTAAAATGTAGACGATTTTGAAATTTAATTCGATTATAGATTAAAAAATTTAAAGATTTAAGTGGTTTAAATATAAAGAGAAAATTTTTAGCAAAGACCTAAGGAAAGTAAGAACATTACAAACATTATTTTTTAAAATTTTTTGTCTTGTCCTTTACATACACCCGCATTTAAAAGTGATGTTAAATTTTTTTTCTTATATAACCTTTGTCCTATGAATACTCACTTGCAGGAGGTTTTCACTGTGGTTACTTAAGAGCATTAAGGTAAGTTTATGTAAAAAGATATACATATTTAGCTGCTTAGAGTTGTAATGCTAGGAAGACATATTTTTTTTTGCAATATTATGTTGAACATTTTTTGATTGACAATTGAAGCTGTCATTTCTTTAAGAGCTGTTTCAGAAATTGAAAAAAGCTTTTGTTAAGAAGGTTTTAAATGGGTTAGATAATTTTCTATATTTTGCTTTTGTGACTTTTACTTAACAAAATATTAAAATCTAGTTAACCGATACCTAAAACTGTGATATATTTTTAATTTTCTAATTTTCTTTTACATTACATTACATTTTCTTTTACATTTCTTTTACATAATATTAATTATAGTTGCATAAAATGTTATAAATATTATACTGTCTTATATTTGACTCTTACATTTATATTTCAAAATAATGAATTCGCCTTACCAAAGTCAAAAGAAATCTCAAAATCTTTAGAAATACAAATTTAAATGACAAATCAAAAACTAAACACAGACTGGCTTATAATGATGGCAGAAAGCGATAAAAATTTTAAAATTGTAAATTTTTTAGTAAATATTTCGAACTTAAATTTAAAATACGAATAGTCAAACTTTATTTTGTTTAGTCAAAGATTTATAATATTAATTAAGAGCTTTATAACTCTTTTGTCGTTAATAATGTTAAAGTTTGTACAAATATTTCCCTTAGCTATAATTTTAATAAAGCTATAATCCGGAAAACTTACGAGTTCGATTACCGTATTGTTTTATATTGATTGCAATAAATCATTTTTTTTTTGGTTAAAATTTCCATATAAATTTAAAAAAATTTAAATCTGACTTAAATCTGAATGGTTAAAAAATTGTTTCTGGGTAAGAAGGTCAAAGAAAATATTCAGTGAAAGATTATGGATTCCGTACCACTGTGCTATATTATATTTTAAATAAAATATCTTGTAACTTGTTAAAATAATAAAATTTTTTACGGTTTGAAAAATTTTTGAGATGTAAACATTTTTTTTTTGTAATTTTTTTTTTTTTATTTATTTCTTCTGGCAACTATGAAGAGTAATTTATGTAATTTAAAGTATATTAACAGATTTTTTAGAATTTAGAACATTTAAGTTTTGTCATATTTTTATTATTTGTTTTTATATTAGGGCCGTTAAAATTCAGGTGTATGTCTATTACAGTTAGATACGTACTTTGGGGATACATATAATAGGTCTTTGCAACCTTTGTTTTGTTATGGGACCCAAAAATATATCTCTAATATTGAAACAAGAGGTCTGAATTGAGTATCCTCTGACTAGATTCCCGAGCTCAAATATTCGAAGTTGATAGTTTTAGCAATAATATCACATATCTTCAAGTATCCGGGCATATGAGATCTTTAAAATAATAGAAATTTCTATGATTTGAGCCAAGTAAGCTATATTTAATTAAATATAGTTTCTCTAGATGAATTCTACAAAAAAACATTAGTGCTCATGGAGGTTATCTATCACGGTATAAATTTAATTTTTTTAGTTTAGGTTGTTGTCGGATACAGAACCAAAACTCTTTATTTTTTTCATTTTCGTTAATAATGTTTGTGAAAATTTTATTTTTACCAAATTCAGATAATGCGATGTGAGAAATTTTAATTCAATCTTCAGTTGGGGAAAACTAAACCTACAAATATTTAGGAAAATTATTATGCAATCGATTTGAAACGGTGTGATGAATTGCTTGTTTGTGCGCCAATTTTAATAACATTTGAAACTTTTATATTTCCTTATTCATAAATCGACTAAATCAGACGAAAGATGAAGAAATAAAATGAAAACGGTTATTTGTGTAGCTGATCCGATTTAAAAGAAATTTGAAAAATATATAGAATATTTTTTAGAATGCGGAATTAGACATTTCTTAAAAAACGTGTTACAGTGGTTTCTTTTTTGTTTTCCTTCTTGACAGACTTGACCGACTAAGCCAGAATGGTGGTCCTCTTTGTTTTATCTCCAAAGATATCATTGTTTTTTTTTGTGCTTATAAAAATTCTAATGTTATGCCTAGTTAATGCCGGGTACATTAAAATTTAATTTAAATAAATTACTAAGCTTTGGGATGCATAAGCGTACCATGACTAACTTGTTTATTATAAATTTTATTATTGAAATTAAATTTACCGCAATTAATTTTGACCTGAATCAAGCAATTTATTTTGTATATACGTCCTACTTGGAGAACGGGGTTTTAAATCTTTTATTACAATTGTACAAAATAATACTGCATACTTTGCATCATATAGATGTTTAATTTTACAATAATATTTTCTAAAAAGACAGAAATTTAAACACAAAATTAAAAAACTAATATTATGTTCATATAACTAAATGTGTTGTCAAAGTTGTCCTTCACTTATAAATAATACCTTTCAGTTACTTTGATATTAATGATTTTGAATTCGTCATCATGACACTTTTTTGTACATTTTGATTTTAATATTAATAATATAACACTATATTGTACCCTGTATAATATTTGGTATAGTTACAAAAACATTTTGTTATAAAGTTCAAAAACTTCGGATAATTTTTGCTTTATTTCATTCATGAAAATTAACGATTTTTTACACCTTTTTGTCAAACTGTAATATGTAATAAATGAAAATAATAGGATATTGATAACAAAAATCAATTCTTCAATATCTATTCAATTTTACAAAGTACGATTTAAAGGTTTACCTACGGTTTGTCGCTTGGTCAAAATATATCTTTTTGTTGGAGGCAGTAAAATAATAAAAATTTTAACTCACGTCACCAAAGTATCTAGGGAAAAATGCTATTGTAAAGTTTTGCCATTGTGCCAGATTATCATAAATTTAAATTTTAAAAATAATATGCTTAAAATTTGTCATAAAAAGAATAATCAGAATGATAAGTTGCTTTCTAATAATTTGATCAATACGTTATAGTAGTTTTAATTGTTCGAGGCTGCGTTTTTTCCTATTTCGGAACAAGAAGTAAGAAAAGGGAAAAAATGGATGACTTGTCCCCATTTCAAAAATACAGATCAATTCTTATTTAGCCAAATAAATTTCTCAACTTAAGAGTAACTTTAGCTCATCTAAAATTTGGGTTAAGGTTTCCTGATGAGGCTAAATTGAGCACTTAGCGAAATGGCCATCGAAACTAGCTTACCCCGTAGTAATCAATTTCAGTGAATTTATAATTTGGGTTAATAGCACGCTATTAATAAAAATTAATTCAAGAAATATATTTTTATAATTTTTCAAGTCAAAGACTTTACAAATTGGACCAGATTAGAACGCTGTTATTGAGATCCAAACAGAAGTATTTGTATTCTGTTTTTGTTAATTCCAAGTACTAATTTTTTTTAGTTATTCAATAAAAATTTTCTAGACGATTCGCTTACTTAAATACTGAAACAACTTACAGAAACAAATTGTCGTAATCTGCTTTCATAAAGATATTTAAATTGAAGAACTGGTTTATTAAAATGATGACGATAATAGGCGGCGTAACTTGGTTTTACCGTTCATTTATATATTCTTGTTGTTTTGTTATTGTTTTTGCATTGAAATGCTTTTTATTTCTTTTATATTTAACAATTTTTCTATATTATAATAGTACTGTTACCATTAGCATTAATAAAACTCATCAATATATGTATAAACCCCCATTCGAATGTTACGAATAGTAAATGGAATCGGAGGGCAACATTGGTAGTTAAATTATTTATACAACAACAACCAGCGAATGGGTATATAAACAGTGCTTGTGACAAATTTTAGTGAGTGTAGTACACCAGTAAACCAATTTTTTCCGTGGCATCCTGCATTGAGCTTACTTGAAACCAACCTAGGTAAGGATTTGTATTTATTTCGTAGTATCCCGCAGATTCAATACAGCCACTTTATTTCAGTAGATGTTTTATGCTCGAGGTACAATGTATCTCCCGCCTTTTTACGCTGGTGCAGTTATTCCCATGATATTCTGCATGCTCCCTGCCCAAACCTTGCATATGGCTTGACCTGCCGCGTTTTATTCGCATAGCCTTCCAGTGGTATCCCACAGGAACCCTTCGAGTAAGTTGGATTAGTAAAGAGAGCTGCTGGTAGGTTCAGAGAATTTGGTATAAAGTAAGAATTTGGTGAATGGCGACCCGTTGTTGCCGGCTGATACCTTATATTAAGAGAGTGTTTCCTTCTTCAAGGGCCCTTATATAAAAAGTTATGTAGCATAACGTGCTGGCAACGGTAAATTATACCCGAGCTGAGAAAACATCTTCACAATCCCTGCTTTGCAAAATAAATTATAGGGTACAACAAATGAACTCACTTGGCCTAACCTATTTTTTTAAATCTTTTTGCACATACGAGTACATATAGTAATATAAAAAGGTATCTAACTATCTCTTCATAATTTCCTTATTTTTATGTTTTATATGTAAGTTTTATTCTTATATTTCCTTTTGTCATTTTGAGTTTAACATGATCTTTATTGTTCGTTTACATTTATACTCACAGTCACACACAAACACACATTTTTTATGATTACTTTTCCCAAATAAATGTTTGGTCATAAATTGTGTTTGTAAATCTTGATAAATGTAGTAGAAATGTTTTAGTCGTTTGTTTTGTTCTTGTTCATAAGCTTTAACTTCCAAAAAAAGAAGAAATATTCTCTTCAAAATATATATACTCATAAGATATATAAGTGCTGTCTTACAAATGATTTTGCTTTATAATATAAAAAAGAAAAGAAATGAAATGAAAAGGTTTTCCTATTTGAGAAAATGAAAGGTGTTATAGTGGTTATTTTTCATCACACATAAGTAATAATAAAAACTACACAAACAACTTATTATAGTTTTCTAGGGGTTCATGTAATATTTTTAAGAATTGATGCTCATTTTGTTGTTTCCTTTTTGGTGCAAGTATTTTTTGTGTTAAAGTTTCTCAATTTTAGTGTGCTGGAAGAGAGTTTAAACGTAAGTTTATGTATATTAAAAATATTTGAAGGCATTTATAAAGTGGAAATTGAAATAAAAATATTAATACTATTATAAATCAAGGGTTATTGTTTTTTTATTTGGTTTATCTTCTCTCACATATTATTCAATTTAAAAAAATACTATATCATATATGAATTTAAAAAATATATCAGATTATTATTTTTACAAGTGTGGTTTGTATTGCTTTTAAAAATGTTTTAGTTAAATTTTTTCATTATAAATTTTATATGAATTTTTATATTAAAATATGGTGTGTTCAAAAGAATTTATGCAAATACTCTCATAAAGCTTTATTAAATAAATGAAATGTTCTGGTTGTTAGTATGTTTTTAAGAGAACATTATAAAAACAAAAGTCAGGGATCATAATAAATTAAAAATGTTATTCAAATATTACTTTCTCTATTACTTTTTAGAGTTCCGTACCCCAAGGGTAAAATCGCAACCCTATTGTTTTCGCTACAATGTCTGTATGACTGTTTGACTGTCTATCTGTCAACGCCTTCTACTTCTAGAAACCGTAAAATATAGAGTCTCGAAGTAGTTGTATTACGCTATAATAAAAAATACTGAAACGCAAAGGGTGTTTCCAAAATGACGTGTTAATGGCGAATATGTCTTTAATTCTTGAACCGTAAGAGGAGGGCACTTAAAATATACACACAGTAATTAAAACTATGCTCGCAATGTACACCAATATAAAAAAATAACCACGAAAATTGTAGAGAGTTCTAACAGTGACAGGTTTTGCATACGGTCTTTTTGAATTATAATAGGTAGACTTTTGAAATTTTCATAGAATGAGTATTACTATGTCGTATATAAGAAGTAGTAAAATCTAAAGGGTGCTTGTGTTCAGTGACATGTTTTTTACTTATATTACCTTAATTTTTGAACCCTAATATATAGACTCTTGATATTTTCATTAAAAGTTTATTAGTATGGCCATGACCATAACAACAATTCCAAATAATATTTTTTTAATCGTAAATTAATACAAGGTGCGTAAAATTGTCAGCTATACCATAAAAAAAAAAAATAATAAAAAATTAAGATTATAGTTTTTGCGTATGTAGCCTTAATTTTTAACTGGAATGGTTAGAACTTTAAACCTGAATAGAGCATAATAAGTTTGTTCCCTAAACCAAGTACAACACACAAAACCCTAAATTTAAGGGGTGTTTCGATAGTGGCATATATGATCTTATATTTGAATAGTACACTTACAATTTAAATTGATTATATTTTACAAATATCAGTGCCCCCCACTTTATCAGCGTTCTTGCAATATTTTTTTCGATTTTGCTTTGAAAGCAATCTACACCAAAGACCCTTACTTTTTTAGTGCTTCAGTTATGGTTTATGTATTTACTTTATAAAGGGTCTCATCCTTTTACTAAAATAACTGCGTACTCTCTCTCAATGCTTCTTTCCACTTTCTCTTGAAAATATGATATTTTTGCGGAAAAGAAGCCGGGATAGTAAGAAACCACCTCACAAAAATTTTACTAAAATCCATTCAGTAGTTTCTACATGCTGCAAATACAGACAGACAGGAAATTAGTTACTATTTTATTATGTGCAGATGTCTACTGTAACAACAAGTAAAGAAAATAAATAAAAATGAATGGATGTTCCCCGGATGTCGCTAATTTGTAAATTTTATAAAAAATAATTAACAATAAAAGAGCGCTCTATAAGACATAAAAAAAATGTAAAACTTGTAATTTTAAAATAAATGCTAAAGGTAGTATGGAACCCTACATATGTGAGTCTGACTCGCACTTGACTAATTTATTTATTTAGTTTTTTACCGCTGAGAATTTAAAAGTTGTTATTTTAATTTAATTTTTTTCAGGCATCAACAATGGAATAATAAATAATCTTAGCCAAATAGGAGAAAAATTACCAGACTAAAGTGATTTGGTAAAAAAAGGATCTAAATGAATTTTCAAAATGTAAAGTTATACCCATTTAGATTTACGGTTTACAACTGAGGGGAATATCCAATAATTCTTAAAGAATAAATTGTGACATAAATAAAGGCCAGTGTCTAACCGTGTTGGCTAACCGATTCATGAGGTCATCGGTCAGACTTGAAAATTCTTATTGTTTGTATCTATGTATGCGAAAGCTTTAAATTTCATTTTTTTAAATTTAATTCTCTATTGTTTTTTCAGCAAATAAAAAATTAGTCAAACAAATAAAACCCACTATTTAATTTTAATAAAGTTTTACTCTAAGCTCTTCGCAAGTAAACGTTTCGAAGGATCCTCAAAATATAGCCTTCTTGCAGAGGGTATCACCTTATTAAATTCATATCTTTTTCCTCCAAGCCATGTCATTATATTTAAAAATAAGAAAATTTACCTGGAGTTGATAATAAAGTAGATGCGGCAACAACTCGCAATACTACTAATTATAACAGAAAAAACCCTCAAACATTTCTAATCCTCTTTTTTCCTTAAATTTTTTTCTTTAAAAAAATGTACCTTAAATTTTGTTCTTTAAAAAAATTTACCTCATAATTGTAAAAATCTCCCGTAACAAACTTAGTTCTAAAATTGTTTTTAAATTAACAGTTTTTAGTTATATTTAAATATTTAATTTTACCCGAAATTGAATTAGTATTTCAGGACACTCTCAATGAGCCTAATCATTTCGAATATTTTGTTCTATTAGATAACCGAATTAGGTTTCAATCAGAAGCTTTTAATCTACTACAAAATCTAATAATTTCAAATATATAAATTTGTTTTGTGTTTTATATTCAGTAGTAGTTACAATGGCAATTGTATTTATTAATAACACAAATGTATTATTAATAAATATTTTAAAATTTTAAGTTTACTTACCTAAGTTAACATAAATAATATCATCTGGTGTTACGCTAAAACGGGGCGGTGCATGTACATCTAAGTGGAACCATGTACCGTTCTTATGTTGTTTGGGATCACGATTTAAAAATACAACTTTACACTCATACCATCCTTGATCCGACTCTTTGATGTTGGTCAGATTAAGCGATGCCGAACCGAATGGTGAGTCCGGTGACACACGCGACACACGTCCCTTGTAACCGTCTTCGATGTGTTCTGGATAACTTTCGTACCAAATATATATCGGTAGATCCGAGCCCTGTATTTATGATATATTTTTTTGGTTTTTTGTTTTATTAAAAAAAGTAAAAAGTAATATAAAGTAATAAGATTAGTTTTCTTTATTAAATAAATTATATATATATATTTAAAATTAATTTAGCTGTTTTGTAATTTTGTTAAATAATAAAATTAAAAATTATTATTACTGTATAGTTTGTTGTTATTTATAAATACTTTCTTAAATTTGCAAAAAAGCTATGACTTCAATGTTTTCAAATTCTAAATAAAAACAAAACATAAGTGAACAAATATAAATTAAAATTTAAATATTTTTTTATGAAATATTTTCTACTACATGGGTATGTGTTTATGGGATGCAATCAATTTTCTATGCTGACTATTATATTTTTGCAACAAAAAAAAAAAAAAAGAAACATAAACATGAACATAAATATTGTCGATACAAGTTTTTATTAGTTTTTATACGAGTATAAATTTAATATTTATTATTAAAACGAAAAAATTTGCAAAAACGAGCAAAAAGCTTTAAAGTATAGAGTAATTTTTACAGCATTACACTTTTATTTTGCTTTTTATATTCTAGTTAAGAGCGGTGAAATACGGAGTTTATGCTATGATCTAGAAGGCCGCGAGAGATCGTCCTAAATATGATCTTAGCATAAACTATTAATTATTGTTCAGGAAATGCCAATAAGTTATAATTGTTTCGATATGATAGAGCAACTCTACGTTATCCAGGCATAAATATTGTAAAGGCAACATCTAAACATCATAATTTAAAAATGTGTGGTAAACTACGTATTTAACTCAGCTTCAGTTATTTCAATATTTAACGTACGATATGGCTATATAAAATTACCTTCAACTGTTATGTTTTACTAAAATATCTAATTAATATTCCAAACGTTTTATCAAAGCCCTTTATTGATAGAGGGTTTAGTAAAATAGTCTAAACTATTGTGAATAGCAGAAGATAAAAAATCAGTCTTCTTATGTACACAGCTGGTATAGGCAGAATTACATGCTCTACGCTTACGTGTAGCTTGAAAGACTTATCTATTCGTGTGTCTGTTATTGTGTTTTCGAGTATATACCTATATACCTTCACTTTTTTTTTGTCATATAAACATTCACTCATCTGTCTTTCATATGAATTATAAATATAAAAGAAGCACAACAGATGCTTGTAATTTAACAGCAACCGAAGAAATATGATGAATATTTAGAATTGACCCCTTAAGTCTACACTTTAAATAACATGCTTTACAAATATAGTTAAGACTGAATAAGCAACATATTATTATTGACGCGTTTCGCTGATACACAAATATCACTAGAAAACAATGAAACTAACTATTGTTATCTGAGATCCATTGAAACAAGGAGATTGTCACAATATTACTGTTAAGAACTGAATAAAAACCTCTACAGAATAATTCTAAAGGTGTTGAAATGTATACTGCTGATTTATAAAAGTCAATGGTACAGGGAGTTGAGTTTACTTCGTAAAGCAGGGGATTATTTACAATTCTGTCTTATGGACAGTGGAGAAGTAAGAGGAGTCACTATAATGGAACTTCAATAGTCACGATCATTTCGTGAATAGCTCAAATAAAAACCTCTAGATAACAATACTGAAGGAATAAATTAGTTACAATCAAGTTCTTAATTTTAAAGAGATAAAGAAAAGTTAGGCACCAGCAAGACAGATATAACCATTTTCAAGTAAAGAAAATATATGAAGAGAATAAAAATAATGAAAAAATGTTTGCTTGGTAGTATAATATAAAGAAAAAAGTTCATATTCATAAAAAATATTTTTGGTTTATAAAAAGTTTATTGACCAAATTTTGTATGAAAATTTGTTTTATAAACCTTTTACAAAACAAAAAAAAATTATTAATTTAGCCGATAGTGTTTAAGAGTGTAAAAACAATTTCAAAAAACTCTATTTCCTATGAAATACACACTGTGTAATTTTTTAAGTCATGGCAAAATAACCACATACGGACACCACTACGTGATAAAAGACCAAAAAAAAAGACCCCTGTCTCCCAGTTTTGCCCAAAGTCCTCCAGGTTTTTTTTATGGGCCCTCAAAGATGTGGGGCCTCGATGTCATTTTTGCAAAAAAATGATCATTTACTCAAGCTCATAATTTGCTAACCATTTGGAATTTTGATATACTCTCTGAGGCAAATATATAAACAACTCACTTACTGGAGAAGGCTTTATAGTATCTCAATGTTGAAGTAAAGAAAAAACAAATGAAATTAAAAAATTTTCGGGAAATTTTTCACTTTTACGGCTACCTAAGCGCTACCTAAACGGTGTTAAGAATCATTCCTAGGAAGTTCATATGTTCTAGAAAGTTGTTTACTCAGATCTTAGGTTCATTTTTGTAGTTGATTGTTTCCTTGAATTTTTAACGGTTTGCTACCTATGGACCTGAACAGGGAAAAAAAGTCAAAAAATTTAATTTTTTAAAGTTTTTTGCGATTTTGACCTTGAAGATGAAGTTTTTTTGATTTTATATGTTCACAATTTTTGTTCTTTATGACAAGAGCTACAACTTTGACTCAGATAGTATATCAAAATTTCAAACGGTTTGCAAAATATGAGCTTGAGTAAATGATCATTTTTTTCAAAAATGGCATCGAGGCCTCACATCTTTGAGGGCCCGTAAAAAAAACCTGGAGGACTTTGGGCAAAACTGGGAGACAGGGGTCTTTTTTTTTTTTTTGGTCTTTTATGACGTAGTGATGTCCGCATATGGTTATTTTTTTCCGTGTTGCACTGTGATATAATATAAAAATTTTAATTCTATTTCTTTGATAAGTTTGTTTAAATAGAATATTAATAACAATTGAAATTAATTTGTAGATATATACGAAGAGTGCTGAGGAGGTACGTATCTGTCTAGAAAATGCATTCCACTCTGTTGGTGTCTTATTTTCTTTATCTCTTTATGAATTAGAACTTATGCCTAAATAATTAAATTATTTATTAAAAATAGTTAAAATAAAATCAAAATTCATATAATGCTGAAGGAAGTGTAATGTATACTGTTGATTCATAAAAGGTACAAGGAGTGGAGTTTACTTCGAGAAGCTGGCATACGTATGTAGCATCGACGACTATACAAAAGTTGGAGGAGTCACTATAAAACTCACTAAAAACACTATATAATGGTCACGAGAAATAACATACAAATATGTCATCTTAATCTTCAAGTACAAGAAAATATTTTGTTATTTAAAAAATTGTAAGAAAAAACTTTCCAAGTTCTTTATACATTTCAAGCAAATTTCAAGACCTCTTGATACAAAATTTTTTAAATGGTTCTGAACATTTTATTTCGATTTCGTTGTTATCCAATTATAATCAAAATAACAAAACATTTTCTTTCAGTAAAAAATTTTTGAAGGAGTTTATCTGATAATAAAATAAATTGAATTAAAATTTTGCACAAAATGGACCATCAGTAAAAAATTACTCTATACATTAAAACAACCTAAAAAAAACATAAAATATACAAAAACAATTTGTTTGTTTTTTGTAAGCAATAATACTTGTTTACATTTTTTTATTTCGATTAATTGAATATGCAATTAAAATTAAAGCAAAAAAAAAAAAAATGCAAAAATGTATATATTATTAATTTAATAAAATATTAATTTTTTGATTTTGTTTGCAAAGGTTTTAATTCTAAAAATTTATTTTATAATTACTTATATTTATTATTAAATTAAAAATATAAAACATGCAAGTAGTTGTACATGGTGGTTTATAAAAATAATCAATTAAAATGTTTGCAATTTCTTTTTGGTATAAATAATGCAGTTTGATAAACTGATACCGTAAAGTATGCTAAAACCGGAAATGTATTAAGGGAAAATTTTGCTAACCATAGATAATTAAATTAACAAAATAATTTTGTTTTTAATCATACAAAATATTGCCTAAAACAAAATATTAAAGTTCGAAAAACAGAAGGAAACCAGCAAGAAAAATTTTGTTTTTTTTAAACTGCGCACTATTTTTCTGTCAAACACATGCTCTTAATAGTAAACACATAAATGTTGCCTTAATAAATGCATTTTGATATGAAAGAAAATGTTAATTTTTTAAGATGGAACGAATTTTTTTTATATCTTCACTTATAGTAGTGCACAACTGTAAGGAGGAGATAAACAAAATATAGATTTACAAGGAGTTACGATGAATTACGAACATAATACGACATCTATACTGCGAAGATATAATCACTTAAAAGGAAATACTACTAAAAGTAGTAGGGAACAAATATCATGTCATGTAGCGAACAAATATCATGTCATACGTAAACAGGTTTGTAGCAAATAAGAACTCGTGATTCCCTTACAAGCCAACATACGGCAAAGAATAGAGTAACAAAAATACAATTTAAAAAAATCATCTACTTGTAATTTTCCAGTCAAAACTTTTGAACACTATAGCAGTTTAGCAATAGCTATACAAGTATAAGCAGATATGCATAGATTTCTTAGTCAGTGACAGACAAAAAAAAAGAAAAGACAACCTTAATATTGAGCAAACAATTTAACGATTTTGGTTTTCAGTATCAAGGAGTTATAAAGGTGCGGACCAAAAATTTTATGGGATATTATGAATGTAAATCTTTAGCAATAATAAAAGAATATAAGAACTACATAGTGTAAATAATTTATAAGCCCGTATCAAAAAAGCTAATTTCGGTTAGCCAATAGAAAGTTTATTTTTTAAAATTGTGTTGCTCTTAAATGGAAAAACATAATAAAAGTATTTAGACATGATTTTTAGCAATTTTTTGACATCATTGGACCGAACTTTTTAAAAGACAACGAAGGCAGGAAAGTTGCTGTGGATTACACATTGTTTTTGACCAAACTGAAAGAGTTGGACTTGGTTCGGTAAACAGTTTATTTCACGTTTGGGGTCAGTTGGGCCATTCGTGGGGCAATGTTAAGGCTCATTTATTTATGGACAAGTACGTAACGGTTGACGTACTGGAAACCAACATTGAAGAATTTAATCGGGCCGATATATTGAAGAGAGCATGCCGAAATTGGACTCAGCGTATGAACTATTTACACATAAGACGTAGCTGCGATCAACATTTACATGGAATCATTCTTTTAAATTTATTTATATAGATCGGTCTATCGAATCAAATAAAGATACTTACATTTATCTAAATTGTATGTGTTTTTTTTTTTAAATCAGATCTGAAAGCTTTCAATAAATCACCCCTTAGATACTAGTATTTTTTTAAGTGTAATAGCTCATATAGTTACCACGTTGACTAATTAATTAATAGAATAACTATACTGGCTTTTAATTAATACGCCTGAACAACCTCAGAGGCGTTGCAACACTATTCTAAATATAAACATAAAAAGATTTCTAAACTCGTAGGCTTTTTTGTCTGAGTATGACTTCTCTTAAAATTGAAAAATGTTAAGGAATTACACATTTAGTTTTGGAGTTTCGTTAATCCAAACTTTAGTTTCGATGTTTCCAACTTAAGGGACTTAACCTTTTCGTTCTTAGTTTGCATAAAATTGCGTTTTTGTATCGTCAGTGGTTCAATATCTACTGATTTATTTCAAAATAACTAACGGAAGTCAAATATGCTGCTGATTTGTAATAAAAGCACAATTTTTGAAAGACCGTATAGAAAATCATGTCAAACAAATATTTGAAGTAAAAAAAATATATGTTCTTGACACATTTCAGTGCACAAGCGATAATTTTTTTTCTTTCAATAGTCTTTTAACAAATGTCATAAATTAAAAAAAAGAGTTTGCATAATTTTAAACGGAAAATTATATCTTCTCGGAAAAAAATATTTTCAACAATTAAAGGTTTTAATTGGTTTCAGATTAAAATTTAATTAAATAAGTAATTGATTCAAGTAAGACATATTTTGTTTTGTTTTAAACAAATATAATGGGTGATTTTTTAGAGGTTAGGATTTTCATGCATTAGTATTTGACAGATCACGTGAGATTTCAGACATGGTGCCAAAGAGAAAGATGCTCAGTATGCTTTGACATTTCATCATGAATAGACTTACTAACGAGCAACGCTTGCAAATCATTGAATTTTATTACCAAAATCAGTGTTCGGTTCGAAATGTTCAAATGTGACAAATTTTGTTCAGCGATGAGGCTCATTTCTGGTTGAATGGCTACGTAAATAAGCAAAATTGCCGCATTTGGAGTGAAGAGCAACCAGAAGCCGTTCAAGAACTGCTCATGCATCCCGAAAAATGCACTGTTTGGTGTGGTTTGTACGCTGGTGGAATCATTGGACCGTATTTTTTCAAAGATGCTGTTGGACGCAACGTTACGGTGAATGGCGATCGCTATCGTTCGATGCTAACAAACTTTTTGTTGCCAAAAATGGAACAACTGAACTTGGTTGACATGTGGTTTCAACAAGATGGCGCTACATGCCACACAGCTCGCGATTCTATGGCCATTTTGAGGGAAAACTTCGGAGAACAATTCATCTCAAGAAATGGACCGGTAATTTGGCCACCAAGATCATGCGATTTGACGCCTTTAGACTATTTTTTGTGGGGCTACGTCAAGTCTAAAGTCTACAGAAATAAGCCAGCAACTATTCCAGCTTTGGAAGACAACATTTCCGAAGAAATTCGGGCTATTCCGGCCGAAATGCTCGAAAAAGTTGCCCAAAATTGGACTTTCCGAATGGACCACCTAAGACGCAGCCGCCGTCAACATTTAAATGAAATTATCTTCAAAAAGTAAATGTCATGGACCAATCTAACGTTTCAAATAAAGAACCGATGAGATTTTGCAAATTTTATGCGTTTTTTTTTAAAAAAAAAGTTCTCAAGCTCTTAAAAAATCACTCGTTATATTTGAATCAATAAAAAATTTATTGAACTTTAATTTAAAACTAACTAAAACCTTTAATAGGTGCAACAAATTTTCTCTGTGTTATAATAATGTCAAACAATATTTTTAATGAAGAAATATTTAGGCTGGATGAAGATTATTTTCAGTATAAGTATTTGGCCGTATAGTAAGGTGAAAATTGTATAATAATAGAAAATTTCAGGAAAGGTATTAAGTAAGTAAGAGTATAGTTATATGAAGCAAGGATCTCTAAACGACAAAAAATCTACGAAAACGACAAATCCTTTTAGTATTTTACAAAGTAAAATAATATACAGCAGAAGAAGAACCAACATAAAAAGCTTGCAGCGTGCTCTGCTCTACTTAAATTTAATGTATGTTTATTGAATACACTACAACTTAGTCGAAACAATATTAAACGACAATTAACTGGAATAAACAATAATATACTCGTATTCTTGGGAAGTAATGTTAATGTGGTTAAATAACTATATTATTCAATTAAATGAAATATATAAGTTAACCAAAAATGTTGGTTAACTATGTTTGTCCTAGTTTATGGTTAATGCTTAACATATTAATTTTATTTAAAATTAAAAATACATTCATACACATCACACACGAGTGACATGTTTAAGTATACACTCATATAAATAACAATTTTACCTGTATGTTTGTATATCTAATTTTTTTAATGAACTTTTTATATATTTTTCATTACTGTAATTTATTATTTTAAATAAAACACAAACGCTCTCGAACTCCATAGAGTGTGAGCATATATACCCTTATTTTTTTACCAGAAAAAGCATTGTTAATTAAAATAAACATTATCGTTTTCTTTGTCTTTATATTTAAATAATACTTAATTATGCTAATTTAATTTTTACGCTTACTGTACGTGTATTTATCGCAAGTGTTTTCAATTACTACTTTTTAGCTGGTAAATAATTTATATTTATTTTTATTATTTATTATTTATTCGTTATGTATACCCGTACGATAAATATTAATAATTCCCATTATGCCATATAAATGCAAGTAATTGTCGGTTTGAGGTTAACAGATTTCGGCGGTCATTTCTTTTGAAAATTGCCAACATCTGTTTTTTATTATTTTAAGCATTTATATCGTTAAGATTAAATGCTGAGTGATGGATTTTTTTAAAATAACTGGAAATTATGCTTATACCTTGCACAAATTCTAGAGGACATTGCAATAAAATGTCTATAAAAATACAATGCTAAATTAATTATTGAAAAATGAAAAATATATTCATTCTCAAATTCAAAAATATTAATTTTAAAAATCTTTATTTAATAAAGGAATATGGGTATATTTCACTTAATTTATTTCCACAATTACAGGCATTCAAAAGGAATTTTATAAAACAATTAATCGGCAGACTATTGAGAAGAGCTTTACAAGCTTCGCTGATGCTAAACAGCAATTAGATACTTTAGCATTTCCCTCCTCTAACTAATTTATTACAATCACATGTATGGCATTCGATGTTTGCAATTTTTAACTAGTAAATACTTTTGATGCAACCGATTTTGTACACATCGTCAGCTTCTTAATGTGAACTTGCATCTGTTACATAGGCAGGACCAACAAAATTCACAAAACACATTCTAAGCTAAAGGACAAATTTTAAAGTTATTGTAGTCATACCTATTAATTTATAATTGTAGAGAATTCCCTTCGAACACTACAAAAACCCAAATTTTTCAAAGTAAAGCTGTTTCTTCATCTTCAACATTTACCATTTCCCAGGGTTGAGCATAATATGGTAAATAATAACAATGTGGAAAACGTTTCGTTGCGGAATCTAAATATCAGTCGCCTTAACGAAAAAAAAGAACAAGAAGAGAAATTTAAGGTTCAGAAACTGTAAGCCTCATGCAGAGTGGTAAGGTATCATGGAACAGTCCGCGGTCCTGAAACCAAAACTGCAAATGGACCTAAGTTCTTGCAAAGGTTGGACGCTATAAACTTGTAAAAATGGCTATTTGCGTTTAATATCTAATTATTCCCAAGAAGGATATAAGCTGTAAGTTAAAAAAGGTTATAAAATGTAAACTTAAAATATAAAGTTGGGTAATCGCTAGTGGCAGGATAGTAAAATTTTAAAATTTTATCTGAACGAGATAAATATAATGTTTCGTAGCTGTGCCTGCATACACAATATGCTATAGACCAAAAACCAATAGACGGAAATCACGTAAGATGACAAAAAAATTGGTGACAATTATGCGGGACTCGGTGATGAGTGATGAGTGAGGAGTTCGATAAAAATATACTACAACCATTATATAATGAAGGGGTTCGGAAAGGATACAAGTTGAGTTGACGGAATGTAACTTTCACGGGCCAGAACACATACAAATTATTCATTGAGAAATTTTGATCTCTTTTTGTAGTATTTCTCTTACAAATTTACTATTTCCCGAAAAAAAAACATAATTTTATTAGTTTAATCAAGTTTCCATCAAATTCAATTGATATTACTATTTACTTATTTCTATACATTTGTATGTACATATGTATACATAAGTTGAAAATATATCGACAATCCTTCAACTACAACCAATTTATTTTTGGTATTTTTAAGTTTCGTGTTATTTTTTTTTTCTTTAAAAAAATATTTGTTTAACTAATCTAATTTAGTCTCTGCAAATATAAACTAAATATTTTACTGACATTCAATAACATGTCACAACTATTGACAAGCAGTCATAATCAACGATTACTAATCAAAAAAAAAAATTTTTATTGATGGCTGTAAAGAACAAATAACAAATAAAGAAATATAACAATAATTTATTTGACTGCATGTACATATGTGCTGCATATCCCCCTAAACATATAGAGGATATATTGGCGGCATTTAGAGTTTGATGCAAATAGTATCGACTTTTTTAATGCAATTGGTATTTTATCTCTAGATTTCATAAAAGGCTAAGTTAATATACATTTGCTCTTGCAAGACCATTTGCATCAAACACTGAACTTCGCTCTTGTATCTATGAGAATTTTTTTAGCATAATCCTTACAATAATATAACCTAGAAGAAAATTGTTTCCATATTCTTAAAAAATTTTCGAAAATAAAGGTAACTTAATAAAAAATAATTAATATATTGATTTTAAAAATTAATCTTATATAAATATAGTAATAACAAAGAGAAGAGTTTTGGATAAAATCGATGAAGAGTTATAGGAGTCGTTGGACACATTTTAATAATCAACAATGCTATGAATGAACAGTTATGGATGTTCCAGTTCCAAAAGATGTGACACCAACAAATAATTGTTAAGTTTTTTCTTTATTTAAAAAAATATATTTCTAGAGTTATCTTATAATTTTCTTTCTAATAAAGATTGCCTTCCTAATGCTTAGGAGTATGGTCATAGAGACATATTTGCTTATGAAGGTTGTATCTTTCGGTAAACAATATCGACCGATTTTTCATCCATACGCTTGGTATTATATTTAGCATATTTCTGTGTTTGCTGGGAATAATTGTGTTCATACAAAGTCAATTATTTGTGTATGTATTTCAAACTAAAAACTAACGTAAATACATATAGGACAGCGAAAAATAATTTTGATACAATAATTGGACATTCTAACAAGAATTTGAAAAAAGCAATTAATTTTGAAAAAACGAGAAAGAAATTTTGTATAATAGCTTTGGGTCTTTTTATTTCTGTAAAAAATATTCTTTATTAAGAAAAAAAAATATTTATTGGTGGACTAAATTTAAAAAAATTTTATCAATTGTTCAAAGTCATAATATTAAAATTTATTTGTTGAAAAACACTTAATTTTTTGAGATATTTCTTTACGTATCGCTCGCTTTGAATACAATAATTTTTTTTTAAATAGTGGGTGTTTTTTATAGAGGTATAGAACTTTAATTTGCAATAAAATAACGATGGATTATTCGATTGACATGAATTTTATTTATTCGAAAGATAATCTTGTGGCATTACATATTAAATATGATTTCTGGCATATGACTGCCATGGTTGGCCCGGATGTAGTCCAATCTGGACGTCCAATTTTCGATGACTTTTTCCAACATTGTTGGCCGTATATCGGCAATAACACGGCGAATGTTGTCTTCCAAATGGTCAAGCGTTTGTGGTTTATCCGAAAAGACCAATGACTTTACATAGCCCCACAGAAAGTAGTCTAGTGGAGTTAAATCCCAAGATCTTGGAGGCCAATTCACAGGTCCAAAACGTGAAATTAGGCGTTCACCAAACGTGTCTTTCAATAAATCTATTGTCGCACGAGCTGTGTGACATGTTGCGTCGTCTCTTGAAACCACATCTTCTGGACATCATGGCTCTATACCGATCACCATTGACTGTAACGTTCTGGCCACCATCGTTTTTGAAAAAGTACGGACCAATGAATCCACCAGCCCATAAAGCTCACCAAACAGTCAGTTTTTCTGGATGTAACGGTGTTTCGACATACACTTGAGTATTACCTCCACTTCAAATGCGGCAGTTTTGTTTGTTAACGTAGCCATTCAACCAGAAGTGTGCTTCATCGCTAAACAAAATTCGCTTATGAAAATCGGGAACAACGGTAATCACGTTTTTTGCACTATTTGCAAGCGTTGTTCAGGCGTGAGTCTATTCATGATGAATTGCCAAACCAAACTGAGAATAAATCACTTGACAGCTGTTAAATCGGTCGCCATTTTGAAAAGTAATGCCAACTTAAAGTACCTCTATAAAAAGCCCCCTTTACATATGTTAAAATGTTTATTTTTACAAATCGTGTTTTCATAGAGTTGCGGATGTCTTTGAGATAACTTGTCTTTAAGTTATCTTGCCACATGTTCAGTTACTAAATAATTTAAATTATTTTGTTAACTTTTATAAATCAAAATTAACTTATTATGATTTTATCTTAAATGGTTATCACTCTCGCTGATATCATCAAGCTTTAGTACAGTAATAATAGGATCTAAGATCAAATCTCTGTATATAATACATGGATGATGAATTTTTGAGTAGGTTTAAGATCGTTTATTCTTTCTATGATGTTGAAAGAATAAATTTTACGAATTAGCTGCTTAAATTTTAAAGAAGAAAGTGAAACATATTTTTATGACATTAGCAGAATGTATTATATGTTCTGATGTGTACATTATTTCACTTTGGGTAGTTGTAGAGATAAATTAACTAAATTGAGATAAAAGAATACGTGAATTTTTTACTAAATTCAACATGATTCCAGCTATATATATTCAGGTTGTTAAAATGGATAAAGTTTTTCTCCTTTATTTTCTCTTGCTTATTTCTTAATTCAATACCACCATAATTGTTAATGCTTCAGCAAACTTTTATTTGTTTATTTGGTTTCTTTTGATATTAATATCCCGTTAAAACATCTCAACGTAATCCAAATGCACTATTCGACTTTATCTGAGATAGAAATTTAAAAATTATGCAAATTTATCTACAGATAAAAAGAATCATGATATATTACGTATTTTTCTAGAGAATCTAGTTAACTATAAGTTTGTTAATATTGGCCTAATGTAAAATATTAAAGCTTTAACAAAACAACAAAAAAAAAACAAAAAATACGTTTTTATTTTTCTTACAGTCTTTTTCAATAGGCTGGTTTTATGCCAACACTTAATACAAAAGAAATATTGGCTAACTTTTTCGCTATTAAGCGAACACTGATTAAACAAAATAGAAGCTACTTAAAGAACCATTAAGATATTAAACAAAAAGTTTTTCTTTTACTTACTTTTTAGACATTTTTTCTTAAAAGTAAAAAGAACAAAGAATCTTAAAAAAGTTTAATGTGTCTAACTTAAATACCTTTTTTTCGCTAATGGTTGTAATTAGCTTTTATTTACGTTATTATTCACTTGTTTATAGAAATAAATTTAATCCTTTTAATTAAAAAAAAAAAAAAACTTTTTGTTTTTTCTTCTTTATCATTTTTAAATCTTTAAGCCATTTAACTTTTACATATGCTCTCCAATAAAAGTGTCTTCGTAGAAAAACATCTATATTGCGTGTATATTTTTATGTTTGTCTGCGTATTAAGCAGTTAAGCTGCTTAAATGAGTTTTATAAGAAAACAAAACAATTTTGTTAGTTGTAAAATTTATATAGATTTTTTTATACACCGTAAAATAATGGAAAAATATCATTTGATCTCAAATTACATTTACGTAAAAATACTGTTTGTTAGTTTTCCAAGTCGTTAAAAACATAAGCACAATTAAATTGTCATTATAAAAAATTAAAGCGAAAATGAAAAAAAGTACTTAGAAGACAAGGCACTAAGGTCTTCCGCAAAAAATAGACAATAATATCATATCTTTTGGAAAGTTTATGACAACAGAGCTAATAGTAACTTTAAAGTTTTATAATATTTATTATAAAAATATTTATTTTTCTAGTGTTTTAAAGTTTGATAATATTTTACTTTTTTCGGCTTTTGCCGTTTTGCTATTAGAAAAAGTAGAATCCGCAACAATTGCCACGTTCACGTATTTTAATTTTTTGGCCTTTGCTTTACACATATCTAGCAGCAAAGATTAGCAGTTTTTGCGAAAAATAAGTACTAGAAAAATAGCAAAATTGAAAAAAACAGTGTGTTTCCTTTGCCTTTAAAATGTTTGCTATAACGTGTTAAGAATTGGTTAGATATTGCTTTTTCATTTTTATTTTAGCCATCGAAACGAAAATATTTTGAAGGTTTTTTAGCTATTTAAGCACTGATTTTTCGGACACCCAAATTTGCAGAGTGGGATAACGTATACGTATTGTGCAATTAGCTCGTAATAAATATTAAGTATACGTTATTTTTTATTTTGTTGCTACGTTAATCTTAATCTTACTTATTACCTACAAAATATACCTAACTTAAAAAACAATACAAAACATTCTCATAGTAATGCAATCTATACCATTTGACTAAATAATCCTTTATAATTAATAATTTATTGACAGGCAACTGTCAATATTTTCTTTAATTTGATTTGAACCGTATTAGTTCAACAATTTTCCATTTTATAAAATATATATTTTTTTTAAATTTAATTGGTATTATATGTGTATCATTTGATATTTAATCCTCTTTTTGAAACTTATACAACTGAATAGCAATATATTTATTTACTTACTCAATAAACAAATATAAATAATTCGATACTCGTACACAATATCGCCAAGCATTAAATCTCAAAAGCTGACACATAAATTACCAAAGCAAATAATTTATAATTAAAATTAAAAACAATAATTAAATAATAATAAATTAAAAATCGCTCAATATCAAAACTAATATTTACAAAAACATTTTGCATTGACATGTAAAATTTTTGTACGAGGAGAATTTAAAAGTTTTTATAAAAAGTGGGTTAAATGAGATAAATATAAAAAATCAAACAAACTTGTTACATTATATTTATTTATGATTTTAATCAAAAATTACATAAAATAAACCTACTATTATTTACTTTTAAAATGGGTAGTAAAAATGTTCTTATACATATACATATATTTTTATTAATAACTATGTGTACATACGCATCATGTGGATAAGACAAAATAATATAATAGCATAATAAAGATTCAGTTAGCAATACATCCTGCAGCTATGAAAGACTTGATTAAATTTTAAAATATTAATAATATTATTATTTATTTCTCATTACGCATAATTCCTTTTTTTAAATTTATTATCATATAGTAATCCAAACAGATTACTATTGGAAAGCTTATGAGAAATAAATAATATTATTTAGAAAATTCCAAATATAATTTTTATTAATAATATTATTAGAGAAAAATAATTGATTATAAAAAGAATTAAAAACTTTGCAACTGAAATTGATTTATAAATGGTAAATAAAAAATTTTATGTATAGTTGTGTTAGAAACCTCTTGCAATTTAAAAATATATATTTAAAAATAATTAAACATTTAAATAAAAAAATCATACTCAAGGAGAAATTTTACTGATGTTAGAAAAATACAATCAAATTGCTTTTAACTGACTAATTTCAGCTGATTAACAAAACCCAACTTGCTTCGAAAATAAAAGTTGGGTTAATTATTTTACTTTGTTTGTGACAAATTATTTTTTTAATTTTAAGTTATTTTTCATAGAAAATAATAGTTTTTTTAAACAGCAAACAATTTTTATACTTCGTTTATTTCATTCACAAACTCGCAATAATTATTACCAGGGTCTTAAAAAATGATTTTTGTATTCAAGTCACATTTTAGATGCTAATTAATAATCAGTTTTGCAAAGACAAATTAATCTCAGAAGATTTGCAGTAGGAGGAATTGTTTTACGAAATCGATTATTATTACACAAATCCCCTTGGCCGTGATCCCTATACTTAAAATTATTTGGTTAAAGAAGTCGTGACCTATCTACGGTCTACTAAGAGATTATAAACCTCAGACCAGCTTGCCTTTAGCGCAATAGCGTTGAAAGTGGAAAAATTTGCTGTACCGACGGACTATTTTCCACTGGAATCTGTGTTTTAAAAGACTTGCAAAATATTCTATTGTTTATTGTTATTTTTTTAATTAATAATAATTTTTGGTATATTGTTGATAGTACTAAAAATAGCGCAACTACTGTTTTATTTCTTTTAAGTTTATTTTAAATTCACAAGGCTTCTGGGCGTTATCATATCGTTGCATCACTAATATCTTTCTAATTTAGAATTTACACTTTTAAAATTAATATACGTTTAACGCATTAATATTTTATATATTATTAGTTTTGTTATGTGTCACTTGGTTTTTATCTTAGCTTTAGTGGTAAGATAAGAGAAAAAGCAAGTGACACATAACTGACACTATGTGGATTACAAAAGATCCTTATTGTTGCGTTAGCTTCTCTTTTTGCGTGTAAGGCAAGTTAAGGTGAGAGTAAAATTCAAACAATTATCTCTAAAAACGATAGCGTAGTATTAGCAGCCTTGCATCATATTCCATTATATTAAAATTTAAGCTTAATTTTTCACTTAACAACACATGCTGTTGAGCTGATTAGCGATGAAAAGTCAACACAGAAATATCCGCATAATAACATAAGTGTAGCAACAACCACTATTATACATTTTAATATCCAAACCAAAATTAAAGAGATTAGGTTAAATAATCCTCTAATTTATTTATACGATAAAGTTTTATACATATATTATACACAACTTTTTTTTTCTTTTTTTACACAGTGGTATTTACGATTACTATTTTGCTGCTCATTTCAAACAAATTTTATTTTTTTGTGGCGATTACGTTCGTATAAAAACATTTTCCAAACTAAACATAATAAATAATACACACGTATACTTAAATACACATGCATTAATATGAATGTTAGTATTTTTGCTAGGATTTCATGGACATATTAATGTATATGTATAAAGTTTGTATATATAAAGGGTTTGTTAAAAATAGTGGGTTGCAGTTTAAGTGGAACTTAACGAAGCTGATTTTTTTTAAAGTTCCATGTATATTTTAGTATACTAAATGTATCATCAAGTGTGTAACGTAGCTTTGCATGCTGAAATATCAAATTTTCCGTGACTTTGCATCTTATATCCAGCAATTTGGGTTGTTGGCAAAAATCAGATGATATAAAAATCGCACCGTTACAAAAATCGGCTGATCTCAAAGTTCACGAGATTGGTGGTTAATGTACCTCACCTTTGCAATAAATAACTAGTATCTTAAATTATTTGTGGAAACTTTAGCCCATATTGTTCAGTATTGATCTTGGTTAATTTATTATTTAACCATTTATGGATTTCGTGAAAGTTGATTTCGTGAAAGTAGAGCATAATTAGGCCACCGGCCTAAAATCCGTAATAAATAAATTTTTTGTGGTGAGCCTTTTGGTGATTGCTTTGGCGCACTATTAACGTGTATCTTATTTGTGTAAGTTTTGCCATCAGTTATAACGCAAAAACAATATGGGCAACAGAATACTGTAATAGCGCTAGAAAACTGTAACTGCACCAAACAATTTTAAATCTTATTAAATCGCACTAATGGGTAAACCTTTTAGTATACATGATTTAAACTGGGTACATGTATACAATTTTAATCAAACAGAAAATAAAGTATTCAAACTCTTTTATGCAGATAAATTTGTTAATTTATTTACTCTTCTAAATCAAGGTTAATTATAAAAAGTTGTATTTAAATGTTAAATAAAGTTGCGAATAGCATTGAAACAAGGATAAATATAAACAGTAGCATTATTTTAGAAGTTCTTCTAGGGTAGCTCATTAAAACTAGAATACGTTAGGTTTTTTTATAATTTAGAAATAAAAAAATATCTATTTGGTATTTCGGACAATTTATTCACCAAAAAATGTATTTAAAAATACTAATGATTTTGTCAGCGTATATTTGATGCATTATTAGAACTATTGGTATTTATAGGCAAGTTATCTTACAGAAAAGTTTTGTCATATAAAAACAATTTACTCACTATAAAATACATATTAATTTTTGAGGTCAAGGCTTCAGTTAGATTTTAATTCTTTCAAAGTTGAAAGATTATTTGTTTTACAAATTAAGGCCAGTACGCAGCTCACCTGAATTTCAGTTTCCCATAAGAAGTATGTGTAAAAAAACAGCCTGAAATTCAGGTTTGAAACTTTTCAGGCAACTTTCCGTTTGGCAGTACGCAGCTAAAAAGAAAACTAAACGGAAATTTTGACTATTGCAGGGATGTTCTAACAAAAAGTGTAGACTTTTTTTCTTCAGTTGAAACAAAAATTAATGTTCAGGCAATTGTTTGGTAACGGAATTTATGACATTTCATGTTTTTTATACATTTAAAATATTTTTGTTCATTTCTGTGTTGATATAATGTTATTGTGTACAATAAACAATAAAATTTAAAAAACACGACTGCAGGATTTTTATTTCTACAAACGACCACATGATGAATTTTACTTTTGTAAAAATAAAGGCAAAAAAATCAAAACTGAAATTCCGTAGAGCTGCGTACTGGGCTTTAGGTGGTAAATAAAAAAAAAATGTAAAAATGTTGTTTAAGGCACTAGTAGAATGGAATGCATTTTCTAGACAACTATGTCTGCCTTCAGCATTTTTCGTGTCTATCTTCTTTGGGTAGTGTTTAGTTTTAAGCAACATCTATTAAACCAACCAAACTCAGATAAAGGAATACGAGAAAATTTGTATTTAGTTTCAAATTAAAATGGGGTAAAAATTTCTTTTATACCACCCTGTTGGGTGTTGATAAATCTACAAAAACCTTATAAAAATTATTTATCATGTTTTTACTAAAGGTTAATTCACGTTGCAACAACATATATAAACAAATAGAAGACTAAAAGAAGTATTAAAGCTGTTATACAGATCAATTGCTCTCTTGTTTTAACATACAACCTTATACGAAGAGAAGAATATGAGATAGTACCTGGCTCCAGAATTACACTGGCTAGTACATATCTGTGGCATTAAGGAATAAGTGCTTAAGTCGACTTAAGGAAAATTTAATTTAGTGGCACCTTTGGAATCTCCGTACTCCAAAGTACCCATGTGCAAAGTTTCAATTATTTTGTACCATTTTTGAAGAAGTTATAGCTAAATTTCTTTTTGCTTATCTTTTTTTAATGTCTAAACGCATTGGGAAAAAAGCTCAAGAAACTACAAGCTATTTTTTCAAATCAAAAAATCTTTTTTTCACAACTTATTAATTGCAACGCCTGCGTAGTTTTCGCAGATCTAAAATAATTTCCAAAACATACGTCTGACTCCCATGTGTGAAGTTTAAAGATCAGATATTTAAAAAAAAAAAAAATTTAAGTTTAAAATTGTTCTCCTACAAAACTTAAAAATCAGACTTAAGCACTTTTTCCTTTTTGCCACAGATATTATGATGATGGTGGCAGAATAAGCATAATTGTTGGTAAGTCCAAATAATGCTCAAGTAGCGGGTTTTGAATAAAATTGATGAACCCTAAGATGGATAACTGCCCTAACAAAACCCTAAGATGGGTTAGAATTGTATACAGGCACATACTGTTTATAGAAATCATGGATAATCTCAGCGCCAATATTAGTAAAGATACATGCAACCATTACCCGAATTTAAGTGATAAGTTAGGAGAAACAGCACTATACTATTATAATTATTTTGACATTTTTAAGTGCAGCAAATAAAATTTAAAAGGAACAATTTTCCAAAACAAAACACATTTAAACACGTTATACATAGGTATAACACTCAATGCTTCTGATACAGTTTTCGTTTATACAAAAAGTTTTAATCATAATTTTGTTAAGTTGTCTTAATAAATAGTAAAAATATAAAAAAATATTGCAAACATTTTTCAATTCTACTTGCACAATAAGAATTACATTAAATTTCAGAACAAAATAAAAAAATTAATACAAATAAAATAACATACAATAAGAAAAATTCGTTTGTGTAATAATAAATGTAAAATTGCGCTTTTATCTCTAGAAATGATAAGAAAAATTATGGGGAATATAAGTTATAGTTTGTGTATCTGACAATATAGAAAATTTTGCTGTGAATTAAGAGTGAGAAGAGTTTTAATAATAGAGAAAATTTTGGTGAATTTTACAAATTTTTCGTTTTTTATAAATTTAATTGTACAGAATAAATGTTGTTTGAAACAAAACACACACGCATTTCTAAAATTTTAATGTGATATTTATAAATTTTTCAACAGTGTTGGTAAAGTGTAAATGTATGTTAGTATTTGTAATTGTGTGAGAGAAAATTATACATAAATGAGTGTATTAAAAAGTTTTTATGTTTGTGTGCGTGCAATTGTTAATAGAATAAACTAAATGAATTTTTATTTATTTATTCGTCCTCTACGTGAAAAAAAAAATTAATGCATTTTTATTCGTGTGTATGTTTTCGATATTTGGTTTATCAAATTATTGTTTTATATTTTGTTGTAATTCTATGAATATGGAAAAGGGCCACTGGTATTTAAAATTTTATTTTATTTTTTTGGTGAAGGGAATGAAAATTTTTCTTCTCTCACTCTCTCTCTATCTCTCTCTTTTAAATTGTCGTTGTAAAATAAATATTAGAAATAATTTATTGAGGTGTTTGTTTTTGAAATTAACTATTTTAAGAAATTAATATTTTAAAGCGTTTTGCATTAAGCAATTTTATATTGAATTTATTTTAGATTATTTTCATAGAAGCCTGGCTATATAAAGCTTGATAGAAATAGCTTTGTTTTGAATAGAGCGTGTATTTGTAGGGTATTTAAAAAAAGTAAACTATAATAGAAATAATATTATTTTAAAATAAAAAGCCTTAAGAAAAAGCTTTAATAATAAAAAAATAAATATATTTTATTAATTTATTCTGTTAAAATTTTGAGTTGTTAGAATTCTTTTGTTTGAGATTTTGACTTAAAACAACTTTTTATTTAATTAAAAAAAAAATAATTCAACAAAGTATAATTGAGATTATTTGAAATAATAGCCAATATTAACAATCAATACATTACACAAAAATCCAATAAACTATAAAATAGCGGTCGTTTTTTTAACTATATATGTATTTAAACAATTACTTGTACTGTACAATCAATTTGTTAAAAAATATAATTTCTTATATTTTGAAGAAAATAAAAAAAGCTTAATTTAATTTTGAATACATTATGTTGTTTTTCAAAATAACAAATACTCACAGTATGTATTTAAAAAAATAGAAATTTTTTTTTTTTGTAAAATGTAAAATATAGCTTTTGCTTTTTTACGAGTAAAAACGTTTGTGTTTTTCGCAATAAAATTATTATTTATTTGTTTTAATTTTATTTTAATTAAACAAAAATATACACAAACGTTTTCTTACTGTTATAGGGTTTTGATATATGGGTAGTTTCGTTTTCTGAGTTTGATTTTTGTTAGATTTTTGTCTGACGCTTTAATAATAATACAAAAAAGAGAGTTTAGAGAAGAAATATTATTTTGTGATATCGTACCGTTTCGCTCACCTTCTTGTCCCACTGTAGGACATATGGGACTGGATGATCATTGGGGAATTCAACGTGACAATTGAAGATGACACCTTCTCCAAGTATAGCTGTGATATGGACAGCATCTTCTGCAAAAAGAACGAAAAACATTTAAAAAAGAGTTAAACATTTTTTTTTAAATAAAATATAAAATTATATGAATTTTATTTGAACTTTTTTTGGAATTAATAAATTAATTATTTAGGCTTAAGTTCCTAATTATAAAGAGATAAAGAAAAATTAGATACGAAGAGTACTGATGACGGACGTAGCTGTCTATAAAATGCATTCTGCTTTGCTGGCATCTAATTTTTCTTTATCTCTTTATAATTAATTTATTTAAATATAAAATAATTTCAATTTTAAACTTATTCATTTAAATTTATAGATTTTATATATTTTTTGTTAATAACTGTTTGTATAAAATTGAAAATTGAGTTTTACATGTCTATTTCTTAGTGGGTTACATACAAAAAGCATTTGTTATGTTTCACTAATCAGTTTAGGTTTAAATTTGTCAAGTGCTTTAGTCATTCATTTAGACCAAATTAGCTCATTTTAAGCGGTAGGTCTTAATCCGCTTTTGAAGTTGTTCTAACTATGTGTTGCCCATTATCAAATATATAAGGGAAAAAATTGTTGGAAATGGAATAAGTCGTTTTAAGACAACCAACTTAATATAAGTCTCTACAACAGCGCCATCCAATGCATCCTTTATATAGACTAAGCAACTTTTTATTGATCATCTTTTGCAACAAGATGTAGAATTTTTTAGGTTTATAAATTTTTGAAATGCTTATATGTATATGAAGTTCAAAACATGTGACCACTCTACGCAAAATTAATCTGTAAGCAAAAAAGTATCTTTTGTGAAAAAGGTAAAATTTTAAGACTTTTTTTTTTTTGACTATAGTTATCCCTAAAGGCAGGTGTCCAAGCAAAACACTACACGAGAGAATAATGTGTTTTTATTGTTGAACATTTTTTTTAGAATCAAGGATACTTGGAAGCGATTTTTTGTAAAAACTTTTTGACAGTGATGAATCAAATTTCTGCATTTGGGGTTCAAAAAAATACACATTTGACTTTTGAAAGGTAAATAAAGAAGTGTTGACGAAAGTAACGGTTTACTATCACTACACAATTAATATAGACATTGATTGGAAAAGTGTTACTGTTACTGTTATCTATCAAAAAAAAAAAAACGTACAATCCAAATGGCTGATATTGTCAACAGAAATAACAGACATGTGTACCAACATTAAAAAAATGCGAAAATCGAAAATACGTACCTCACGAAAATTGAAAATAACGGTTATATTTTTTTCAAAATAATATAGATCCTGAGGAATAGTAGCATTAGATTTTTCAACGGGGTTATTTGTAGTCTATAACTATTAGCGCGAAGAAATGAATCAATCAATTTTAATATCATTTATGTTACATTTTTATTTTTAACTTTACCAGCTAAGCCGCCGACACATCACTTGTCTGATGTTCTATTTTATCATAACCCTATCCTATTTACTTTATGATGCAATAAGAAATAATGATCTGTAGAAAAAGTATGTGTTTTTTATTTAAAGGCACACTTGCGTAAAATTTTGCAAATCATTAATTTTGCTTTATCAATTTTTTTTTAAACAAAATTAATTGATTTCTATAAAGTTAAAAGTTGTAGAATTTTGTGCCAATAAAGAGTTGATTTTTCAATTTAAATGTTTAATATTAAACATTCAGCTCTTTGTATATTAAATATTAAACATTCAACTGTTTTACTATTAAAAGTTACTAAAGAAAGTTTATAGCTTAATGCCTAATTTTTTTTAGTGACTGTTATTTAATTTTTATTTTTTTATACTATCAGGTTTTATATTTTATAGCACAATATTTTGTTTAGGCTAGTCGCAACAATACTGTACTCAGAAAAAAACGAAAAAAATACATGTAAATAAAAAGCAGAAAACTACCATTATTCTAGTTTTCTTTAACAAATCCTTAACATTTTGTTGAAATACCCTAAGGATTTCTTTAATGTATGTGTGTGAAAAAGGTTTTGATATGGGCAAGTGGTCTATATATATGTATATACTTCATATTGGTGTGAATAACCTTTTTGTGAAGACGTTTATATTTTGCTTACATACAACTATTAATGAAAGTCTCGATTATATGGAAAATAAACGTACACAAAACTAGTTCAGAGTTAAATAAGTATATATGTACATATGTGTACGTCATTTTTTGTAATAAACTATTTTATTACATATTTATAATATCCATATATATATATATATACGAGTACAGCCCGTATATTTAGGACAATTTATGTTTGTAGTTTTTTATATTCTTTTTATTTAAAGATTACCATGAATTTATGGTTTTTAACTTTGACTGAGTTTTGCATCGTTTACCAAACTATTAGGAATTGAAAGAATATATTTGTAAGATATTTTATTGTTTTTGTAAAACCGGAAATCTTAGAATATACAAACAACAATTTTGTATGGATAAAGATTTCGATTATATCATTTAAATCGTGGATTTTAATCTTGTGTTGAGAATTAGATTATATTATACCACATAAATTTAGTCAAGTTTACTCCAATAATACTTTCTTTAAAAGTAAAATTTTTTTATTGGATCTGCAAATTAAACTTTTTACTTTAAAGTAGCTAAAAATGAAATTTCTATATTATTATTTTTATATAATGAAGAATTGTCACAAAGCTTAAAAATCGCTGCATTTTGCTTATATTATAGCCACTAGCATAGAGTTTGTTTGAGAAGGTTTTACACGCCGCATGAATGTGGCCTGGTAGTATTTTTGTTGCAATCTCGGCACTGACGAAGGATCTTGCTTTCGCTCAGCAGTTCGCTGGATTTTGTTTTACAATCTTACCACACGTAAATAGAAATTTGGTTATGATATGGTAACAGTAACTACTTTATGTTCTCTGTAACAATATATGAATGCAATAAATATTACTTTGGTCACGACAAACAAGTATTGGTTACGGTTTTATCATTAAATAGTTACTACATCCAAAAAATTCAACATGATTTTATAATTATTAAAAAATAATATATTATTTTTAATTATAATATATTAATTATAAACAAAATATGTTAATTTTATTAAAACAACTTTTTGTTTTTTGAAAAAATAATAAGAAACATATTAAAAAATTTGTAAACATTTTTGCATAATTTATACAAATTTAATTATTAAATAAATTAATTATTTAGGCTTAAGTTCTTAATTTTAAAGAGATAAAGAAAAATTAGACACCAGCAAAGTGGAACTAATTTTCTAGACAGCTACGTCTGTCATCAGCAATCTTCGTATCATTAAAAATAGATCAAATAAAATTCATATAATTTAAGGATTGTTTACAATAAAATAGCAAAACAGAAATCGTTCATAAAAATAATATATAAAAAAATGTATTACAAAAAATGTTTCCATGTTATATTTCATAGTTTTTAACCATACTATAATCGTTTAATTTAACCATAATATTATAATGATTAATAATAATATATTTTGAGTACATCATATTATTATTAAACTTCATAATATAATGTTGCTTTTAAATTATGGTTACCTCAACCGTGTTTTTTCTTTGCGTGCATACATTGCCATTCTATTTCTTTAGAAATAGCTGTACCCTTAACATTTTTTATTGATAAAAATTAAATATTCAAGCTCACCGTCTATGTGTAAATGTAGGAAAAATTTGCACTGCCTTCTGCGTAGGTAATAAGTAATCCGTTTTGGGTATTTTCTATGACTTCAGGTTTTTTCATTTTATTTTATACACCACATGCTGCAGTAGGGAAATTAAGACTTTTTCCTAATTTAACTGCGCTTTGTCGTGGGTTTCGTAAAGAAAAGCTCTGCTCTACAATTTGTTTTGTTTACTCATATATTGTTCGAAACGCTCAGTGTGTTATTTTGTTTAGTAGAAATTTTGAATAAGGCTTAGTGCGTATTGCTTGTACTAGTGGTTTTTTGTTTTTTGTATTCCTTATGAAATAAAGACCTTAAAATGAACGCAAGTGATGTTGTTAAAAAATTCTGTGTTCTATTTATACCCTCGAATTGTGTTTACATTTCACTCGGAGCAAGAAAGTTTTACTTGCCCAAGATCATAATTATCATATTTAGCATTTTCATACTTATTTAAACTTGCTTATGGAAACTTTGCGAGCTCACAAGCTCATCGCATTTAGTCCGTTTCGGTGTCTATTATTGTCCACTCATCGTTACTCGTGTACAATGAACAGACATGAATTCAATGAAATATTAAAATAAGCGTCTATGCAGTGCTTTATTAAACATGACTGTTTGAGATCTTCTTTTCAAATAGTCTTTTCAATAAATTTACAAATCTCCTCAATTTAAGAACAGATCAAATGAAATTACGAAATGGCTAGTTGAGAAATAACTAAACGTATGTTGAAAAATTTGTAAATGTAGTTAAAAAGACTTTTGAGGAAAGAAAATATTATTCTACCTTGTTTATTTATGAGTCTTAATTAAGCATTCGAAAAAGTATGGCAGTAAAGTCTAATTTAAAAGTTTAACCATAACTTGCGTATAAATTTCTACAAACTATTAAAATGTTGTTTAACTGGTTTCGATTCTATTCTTAAACTAATATGGTACGAGGGTACTCACTTATGGGCTACTGCCTCAACTTTAGGCTTAGAAAAATTATAAAGGTCCCAAATTAAGATTTTACTAATAAATATAGTCGCGCCCTGGAAAATTAAAATTATAAACATTCACAAAGATCTAAACGTGGCATTGGTTGAAGCAGAAGTAGCGAATTATGTAACAATGTATTTAAAGAAGCTTGAAATCTATTCAAATTCTCTGGCTTGTCAAATCCTAAATGATTGCGGTTACGCTACACTAAGAAAGAGAAAATGTTAACAACCTGGCGTAGTGATTTTTTGTCTAGCACTGTCTGGATTAAATTTGATATAAAATATTGTACCCTGTATTTTTTCAAAAATTTCTATTTATAAAAACGAGCCGCTGGAATTGTACTATTATTGAAATTTTTGGTTTATTTCATTTTTTTGAAAGAGAAGTACCACTCAGGCAGTTAATGCCTATATTAACTGTGGTACTTCCTTTGGAAAGGGATAGTAGTAGATAAGACAGATGGTTAGTGTGATAGTAATGCTTCGATTCTGGCAACACTGCAATTGGACGTTATGATTATTTTTAGAACAGTACTGCAGCGCCTCTGGTTTTATTTAGGCGAATTATTTTGAAGCTAGCATATATATTTATTCCTCGAACTCCCACTGGAGCATAGGGCGCCAATAAAGCTAGCATAGCCAATTTATAATTATTTTACTTCGCCGGCGATTTAGTACTATGTGGTAGTACCGGCGAAGGAGGGCGCTGTGATATGTATTATTATAAGGAAAAATTAATACATATCAGAAAAATTGATATTGCCATGGCTGAGTATTGAACTCGTCCATTGCTTAGTAGTCAACGTGCTAACCACTTAATCTACAGCAGCCTCAAATAAACATATAACTCCTGCTTCTGCAGAAGATATATATTATATGTCTTTGTCATTATACATAAATGCTATCGTAACATTATATTCAGCTAAGTGTAAAAACTCAATTGTAGAAATGCTTAGAATTAATTAAAATATTAAAATGCTTGGCACTGAACTCAATTCATTAGTCTATTTATAAATAATTAAAATTTATTTTTATATTACATATTTTAACCAAGCTTCTTGACCTTAACGTTAACTATATTGCTATTTTATTCTAAATTTATTTTAAATTTTCAGACAATAAAGAGAAAGTTAGTTTATTAGATAAAAGCAGAATCTTAGTTATTTAAGCCGAAAATTGCTATAAATACGCTAAATATTTTAAATACAATAAATAAATAAATAAGTAGCAGCCCTTAAAACAAGGTCCTATTTTAAAAATAGAAAAACAAATTAAATGGTTTTAAAATCCAAATTCTTGTTCGGAAAGCTGAAGTGGATGTACCTTTTTTATTTCACCTTATTTTCAATAATGTTGTTTTTATTTCTTTTTAAGAATTTAATTACTACTTAATGACACAATGTTCGCCAACTATATATATGTCATATAAATCTTAACATTAAGCACGAATATATAATACGTGCATATGAATAAAAGGAACTGTATGTCATGCTGATATAACTTTATTCACTTATATAGGAAAATAAAAATAAGTAGAAAACTTTTTCTATAATAAGTCTTTTGCAAGCACTTAAAAAGTTCATTATGAGAACTTATGTCTACTTTTAACGCATACAATTACTGCATTATGAAAACGAATACATATTTCATATTTACTATGATTATATATGAATATAAAAAAATCTATATACATATACACAAAACCCTAAAAGTATGCTATGAGAAGATATGAAATTCTAACAAAATACAGTAACACATGAGATCCTCTAACAACACATTAACACTCACATTCTACAGTAATTGTATGGCAGTTGAATTCGCATTAACAGTGGCAAGCACCATGTATTTCACAAAATATATATAGAATTAGTAACATGTGAAAGGGAAACGTACGAAATGTAAATATAGACGAGTTAACAGTTAGAAAAATTATTTCTTTTTTTATTGCTTAGATATATGGAGCAAGGGTTATTAAACGCTTAAGCTGCTCCACTATTTTTCCCTTATAATAAAATAATATTTAACAAACACTTCATGCTGTGTTTTAAATTTTAATTTTGTACCTATAAATTATAAAAAAAAATCTACAAAAATTATATTTTTTATATAAAAATATAAAAACGGAATTTTTGACATTCCTTAATTATTGGAAAATACTTATAATATAGAAGGTATTTTTAAATTACGTTCAAGATTCAAATTTAAATTTAAAATTTACTTAGCACGTAAGTTTATATTTATATAAGGAGATTTTTTAAGCTCTCCTTAACTAATTAAAGCTGCAGTTCACCAGGGTAGTATATTGGAACGCATTTTATATTTGCTGTATACATCCGATATGTCAACTAGCAATCGAGTTCGCACATCAACATTTGCTGACGACACCGATTTTCTAAACATTCATGAAAGCCCCAAATGGAATCTCAATACATACAAGACCATATATTTTATTTGGAATTGTGGTTAAAAAATGAAGAATAAAAATTAACGAACACACATAACCTTCACTCTGCGTAGAGACTCACGCTCTCATATTTGAATAAATAACCAAACTATAACTTAACATTTGGAGGTCAAATAATTCGGAATATATCTCGATAGACGCTTAACTTGAAAAAATCACATTGAAGCAAAACTAACCTAAATGGAGTTAAAATCAGGGCAAATAAATTTGCTCATTGACAGAAACTCAACCCTAAGCTTAAATTGCAAGCCTGTTCTTTATAATTCAGTTCTTAAGCTAATATGTTGTTATAGCCCCTAGTTATGGGGTAATGCCTCAGCTTCAAATTTAAAAAAAATTAATAAGAATAATTACAGCCGGACCCCGGTTTATTAACAACTCGATCATCCACAAAAATCTAAACGTGCCACTAGTTGAGGCAGTAATAACGAAACAAGCTACAACGTATCTAAAAAAAAGCTTGAAAAAATCTACATCTGCTGGCCCGCAAAATTCTAAATGATCGTGGTTACGTTCGACTAAAAACGAGGAATATTGCTTCTCTTGGCCGAACATCAGAGAGGTGACCAAAAAATGACAACAACAATCGTGTCATCATACAGTTTTTGTCTAACATTGGCTGGACAACAATGTCAGAGTTTACGATGTAGCTGTCGGCTTCAATATCATTAAGTAGCTGACAACACGGCGACAATTGTAGCAAACGGAATTTGTTTTCATTTGTCTTCTATTTCTTTAACTCATGAATAATGATTTTTTCTCATACGAATTTATTTAAGTAAAGAGTCAACAATATGGATAATGCTGTACATATCTGTATAAATAAAATCACGGTGGTGAAGGGTATAGAAGATTCGGCACGGTCGAATATAGCACTTTTACTTGTTTTAATATAATTTTTATTTTTTTAAGACTATTTTTTGTTCCTGTTAGGGATATTAACTACGTTACTAATTTGATCCATACAAGGAGCTGCCCTGTATTTACTGTAACAATAGCCTTTTGATAATTGATTTATAGACGGATGGTAAAACAATTCTATTTTCTTGAAAAATGTGCATGATATATTATTGGATTTTTGGTAGACTCCGTTGTCACCCAGGGACGATAGATGATTGAATAATATTTTCTTTTATTCCTTTATATTGGTTTGGTTGGTTAAGTTGGTCATGTTTAAAAGTTAAGATGCCAAGAATGCTGAAGACGAATGTAACGATCGACAAAATCCATACATTCTGCTAATGTCTAAAATAAAATTTTTAGATTTTTTCTTTAAAATTAATCACCTACTTTGTAATAAAAAAAATATTATTTCAACTTAAAGAGAACTTAAGCCTGACCAATATTTTAAGTACACCTTATATGAGAGTTATGCTAGATTAAATATAAAACATTTTTGCATAAATAAAAATTTTAAACCATTTATTTTGACATTTTAAAAAATAATATCATTGATTTTTTATCTATCCAATAATATTGCTATTTTTTTGTAATATATTTATATAGTGTGTTAATGAAATAATTTTTACTAACTAACTTTTGAGTATATATATTTAAAAGAAAAATTCGTATTAACAGAACATTGATAATAATAAAAAAATAAAAGACAACATGTCATGTAAAATGTTAAATATAAAAAGGAAGAACAAAAAATCCAATAATTGAAGTGGGAAATGAAACTGAGATCCTTTACAACACTCACAGCGGGAGAAATAGATAGAGAGCCACAACTACAAATAGTAATAAACTACTACAAACAAGTACAACAATCCATAACGACATTTTTATAAAGTGTACTAGTATTGCTCACTTTACTAGCCCACCACAAACTATTTATATTTAGTCTACTACTGCAGTTTTCAACACTCTCTTTTGTACATTTTCTTCTTCCCGCTCTTTTTTTCTACAGTATATGAACATTTGCTATCTATAAGTCTCTAAGGAGTGATGACATGTAAAAGTAGATAAGTAGTAATTGTTGTTAAGCAATATAAGAAACACTTCAAAAAACTGTTCTTTTATCCCTGCTTTTTTTTCATTTCTATATATAAATATCAAACAGGAAGTGACAAAGTTGAATGAAACATAAAAACAACTTAGCAACAAGAAAGTGGTCATCTAAGACACATCAAGTTGGAAAAATAAAAAAATAAACTAAAAAAAGTCAAGTATCAGTCAATGTGGCAAAAAAAAGTGTAGAAATAAAAGCTAAGAGATACTTATATATAACTTTTGAATATGCAACCGCGTGCCCAATGTCATCATGTCTGTCAACGTAGTGTCATCATCAGAACTTTAGAAGTGGCAGTTTATGTGTGTATGAACCTAAAAAATAACGTTAAACTTGTTTGTAACATGTCTTGTCACGTTACGTCAAGTGTTAGTAAAACTTATCATTGAAGCAAAATATTAAGTTGTTAAAAGTATTGTGTATTCATGGTTATTTCGTGCAAAATCATACAAATTTGATATTTTAGTGTGAACATCATATACGAAAGGTAATTTAGTTGATAGTGAATTAAAGCATGGTTTAGCAGTCATGTAGAGATTGTTTTAATTAAATTTCTGCTACAAAAAAAGTACACACTCACTTTTAAAAAATAATTTTTAAATTTTTAAAATAAAAAATAGTTTTGAAAAATGTTATAAAAAAATTTTTCATGAACCAAAAACTAAAATTTTTATTTAATTATTTAACTGCTTAGGCTTAAGTTCTCAATTCATTTATTTAGCCATAACATTTAATTTTTTTAAATATTTAAGTGTTCAAGATTTTTCTTTTTTTCAGCCTAATAAACGGTTTATATTGACAAAAATGTCGCGCTTGATTTTGAAAGTGGTATAAGTCAAAAATTTAAAAAATCAAGTTTATCAAGTATTTCATATCAATTCCTTATAAAATAACATAATCTGATGTAATTCGCAGGATGCCATGAAAATTAAGTTGATAAATTGAGTTTATTTTTTGGTTGGTTAACAAAATAAAGTAATTGTATATTTTAATAGTGGTATAAGTCAGTCTGCTTTCAAAGTTGGGAACATAATTATTAGTAATTTTGCAATGTCTTCAGATAGCGGTTCAGATATGATCAGGTAATCCTAATTATGTAAAAGTGCAATATTTATAGTTAATTGTAGAAATTATACGGCGAAGAAGTATAAGTTATGCTCCCATGAAATGGAAACGAATAAGACTAATATTGTCTTCGGCTGAGTCAGTGCATGCTTTAAATGAGAAATCGGAACCGGAAATCGGATGAAAGGTACATGAAATCTAGAAAGGAAACACGAAATCAACGTAATTATTATACATCCCTGAGCATTATTATAATTTAATAGAAAAAACTCATTTTTGGTAGAACAAATGGCTCAGAAAGATTTCATTTCAACGAAAGAACTGGGAGAATCAACGATTAATAGCGATTAATAGAAAGAGAAACATTAATGGAGTAGCGATTAATAGAAAGAGAAACATTAATGGAGTAGCTGTGTCTTGGAGAAAAATAGATTGGATCAGTTTTCTAAAAAATGCTCCACATACGATGTTTTATAGAATATACAAGCATTAGATCAACAATAGAAGCAAAACGTAAAGATATGATGGATTAACTACCCTATACCCCACCAATTTTGACAAACATTTTATTTTCCTAAATACTAAAAACTAAATGACATACATTGTACATTGAGTTTGAATAAAATGTTAATTTCTGATAAAAATTTTCCTTGATGGTTTAAGTCATTTATAAAGTCATGCAGTTAATTTTGAAAAAAGTATAATTCAATAAAACCTTTCAAAACCATATTTCCTTTTAAAAATTTACATTACAAATTTACTAATAATATTAAAATAATCTAAAATTGTAATATTTAAAAAATTCATATCGTATATCCTGTTTCAGAAGATCTCATTCAAAACATTTTGCAAAATAATTTAATCAAGATAGAGTAAAATAGTGTTGTCTTAATTTGGGAACACCTTAATAGATTTGTCTAACATTTTTAATTTTTTTGTTAAAACTAAAAATGTTTTTGAATTATTTTGATAAAACACTATAAAAGGTAAAGCCAGCTCTATCTAGAAATGTTTAAGATTTTCCATTTCGCTCGACCGTTCACAGAAATTGGGAGATAGATTTCGTCAGGCAGAAAAAACAATTTATTTGGAAAGTCGGCCGATGTTTTTACTTTACTCCGGACTACAATTAAAAGATCTACAGTTAAAAAAAATATTATAAAACTTTAAGATCAAAGCTTGGTGAAAAAACATAATCATTAAAGAACATTACAAAAATTGTTTGTCTTAAATGGCGAGTCCGGACGGATCCGTTGCAATCACATGAAAATGTGTTGCTGCAAGTTATTTCTTCTTGGCTCGTATATACCCTTGTAAATAATTAAACTATTTAAGAACATATTAGTATTTATTCTTGCATTCTTTCTTTTTTGGTTTTTAAGATACATATATCCAGGTAATTGAGTCCAAGTTTTAAGACATAATATGATTTCATCGGATAGATTGCCAGTATCAGTGATTGTTAACTATTCTTTATTTCTTCAACCATTTATCCCAATAGAAAATGATCTTGTTAATACCAGAACGCAACTTAGGAACTTTTTTTACTATTTATATTAGGTTGCTATTTGGAATATCTGAAGTAAAATACTTATAAAAGGGGTCCCCATACACTTGCTTAGTCGTTAGTCTTCTGTCAATTAACTGTCTTGAGCTTAAAATTCTTATTTAATTATCATTAAAAAACTATAACAGTTTTGCTTTAACGTACTCGTATATATTAAGTGTTCATATGCAACCTCTTATAAAATGCATGAGAAACATTAACGAAGAGCGTAAAGTTGTCTTTTTCAAAGGCCTTTATCAAAAAAAATTACAAATCTGCTCAATAGCGGTAGATTTGGACACTCGGTGATTTTCTGGATAAAAGATAGCTTTTACAACAAAAAAGCATTTTTTAACATAGTTTTCTTCAAGCTCGATACATTTAGTCCTGAGTGTTTCTTTTTTTTTTCATTCCCTTCAAATAATAAGAATAAAGCCCTAAACAGAGGCTCTCGTTGGATTAAAATCTCTTACCACCCCGCTATTTCTGTGACTATATCTGGTGAGTACGCTGGGAAGGGTAGAAGTTCATAGCCCAATTCATAATGTTTGACCTACACACTTACGCACCTGGCATACATCGCGCGGATAACTTTTTCATAGCCATATATTCAAGCAAAATGTGATTTATCTGTTTGTTTGAGACAACTACAGCCTCAGCCATCTTACGCAATTTTAATATTCGATGGTTCAATATTATTCCATAGAATATCATTCATAGATTCTATCGTCCTGAAGTTTTAGAATCATTTGTTAGAATCATATGTTATGATCACTGCGGAACTCAGTAATTAATTAAGTAACCATTTAAATTGATGGTGCAGTGTCCACATAGTATTTATCAAAATTTTCCTTGAGGATCTTTTCCTGGTACCATGGGGAAAGCTCTCAAGTCAAGGCGTAATCTACCATAAAAAGTAAAAAAATATCAAATTCGTAAGGGGGGCTTGTGTATAGTAGACTGTTTTAAATTTTTTTTTCAAAGTTGTTATCTACGAAGCTCTTGGCTTATCTGCAGAAAACACTCATAGTCTTTGGCAGTATAACTAAGACTAACAGATTAGTGATTTACCAATTAGCTTATTAGCCTGTGTACTTTTTTTAATGAGTGGTTTGATTGTAGATGTTGGTAGTGGTCTTTAAGATATTCCTTTAGGAATGTAATTCTATGGACTCTTAATAAATTGTTTTCAATGCTTAAATATGTCTATTTAGTTGGTTATCTCCATTTGGATATTATTTTTGGTTAGAAGGGCTTTAAAATATCGGTTTTTATAAAAAACATTTTAAATAATAATTTCGATTAAAATTTGATATTTAAAATCTTTCTCAATATTAATTTTTAATCGAAATTAATATACATATGTATAAAATTCAATTATGTATATCAAATGTTTTCAATGTTTTCTTTAAATAAAATATTTAACTAAATTTACTACGATTTGAGATTATCACTAAAATTTCTTGTTATGTTTTAAGTTTAGTAGTGATTTTAACCCTAGAATCTAGAATACTAAGGCTATTTTATACTACGTTAATACTAACGCCACCTAAATTTTCCGTACTGTGGAATTCAATTAATGTGGTTATTTCAGCAATTTTTGCAATTTTAATGGTGGTTATTTATTAAGTAATAAAAATTTACTAATAATTCATATTAAAGTAAAGAATATAAAACTACATGTTTGCGATCAAATCATAGCTGAACTAAAATAAATCCTCATATGTATGTATATAGTTATCATCAGTCCTGGTTAATGCACTCTTTGCCTTCTATTATTTGATTCTCCCTAAATACTGCCACTCTTTTAAAAATGTGACAATATGTGGGTGTTACTTCTTTGAGTGGTGGCAAAATTTGCTTTCCTTTTTCTCGACAAAGTTGTTCAAAACCCGGTAGAATTTGTTGGTTTTTTACTTGCCTTTATTATTCATTATATGACACACTGCTACAAATTTATACTCTTATTAGTAATTGGAGTACGCAAATTACACGCTTACCACTAACACCACGTAAATTTTACGTATAGCCTTCCTATATTCACATTCTTAGAGCAGTTAAATGACTAAATATGCTTTGTATATGTATTTTGTTTTGTTCAAAAACTATTGAAAAAAGCACTTGTGGAATTTGGTAACGTCAGGCCAATCCATGCTTGCGTAGCAACAATAATAAAAAAAACTTGTAAAATTTACGTAGGTTAGTATTCTAGGGTTAATGATCCTTTAAATACCCGTATATCTTTTTATAATTTTATAACAAAAATTAAATGGGGTATGTGCATATTTTAAGTGCAGAATATGCACATAAAAAAATTATTCTGCTTTAATTTAATGAAAAAAAAATCCAACTATTTACAACAAATGTTTTAATTTATCATTTGAAATCACAAGAATATTTAAAATTTATTTCTTTAATATAACAAATGCAAATAATTATTGTACATTAACAAACTTTGTGTCACTCATTAGCGACATTTGTCAAAATGAAAATGTTGCTAACAAAATTGTTTCTTTTTTATCTGAAAGCAAAATCACCACTTTGCAACTAACGAATTCAAAACATAAACTTTTTTGAAGTATTTCTATTTTCAGTAGTAAAAAGCAGCTTATTAAATTTACAACAAGCAGTTACCAAATGGCATGGCCAAAAATATATTTAATGTCGTAATTTATGTTGGCTGTATAACTTCAAAGGAAAGCAAGCTTAATTTATTTTTAAAAGGAAAAATCAACGTTTCTAAAGAAAATAAATTGAAATTTTCAAACCATAAAGCATAGAAAGCATCGAAGCCCAAAAAAAGCAATGATAGCAGCTAAACGTCAACAAAGATAAGGATGGAAACCAGCAATTATTAAATTAGTTTTTACATCAATTGCGTTATTTTTGTGGTTGTTAAACATAATTGTAAATTCTTGTACTCGTAAAGGGTGTTTTAAAATTCACGCAAAATCTAAAATGCAGCCAATGGTACAATTAACCTGGTGAGCAAAGTATTTTCACTGTTTATTTCAAATATTAATTTTTAGCATCCAGTTTTATGCAAAAAAAATCACCTTGATAAAATCTTAATCGTTAAAGTTTTCTGGCATTTCAAGTGCAGAGACCACCAGAGACATGTCAAACATTTTTAAGATTTTTCTATTCTGTTTGTAACGTTTAAATATGAATTATGTTGTTAGGTTATTGTGAACAGCTGATTTTACTTCTGAATTGGCCTAAACTTAACTCAAATATTTAGCTTTACAAAATAAGTTGCTTATACAGAAGAGTTTAACTGAAAATGTTGCTTGTATGGAGGTTGCTTATAAAGAAGTTTGCTTATAGAGAGGTTGCTTATAGAGCGTTTACTGTATATGGCTTCCTGGATCTTTGGGTGGGTCTAAGATCTATGCCAACAAGTTTGCAGTCACATTGTGCATTAAATGAAAATACTTATAGATGAAAATATTACATTCAAGCCAAATTAATGTAAAATAGTCATGTGAAATTTCGTGTGTATGTAATAACTGTTCAGTAGAGGCAATTTGCCCAATATGCTTTCCTCACGATCTTTGTGAATTAATAATAATAAAAAAACAATTTTAATAAAAAAATTGTGTTTTATTTATAATTAAAGTCTGCCAGTACCCTTTAAAAGTACGAAATGTTATTAAAAATAATTCAAGCCCTAAAATATTTCTTAAGTAATTTTGTGGCTATTTAATAAAAAAAAATATATATATTTTATATATAACTAAAATCTAGCATACACTACGAAACACCCTTTAAAAGTATAAAACGTTATTAAAAAATCATCTAAAAGCCCTAAAATATTTCTTAAAGAATTTCTGGCTATTTAGGCATTAATTGTTTTATAAGGCTTTCGTACAAAGGGAGGAAAATTGTCTTTTTGATTTAATTAAAAAGAAAAAATAATTCAGCTGAAAATTGTCATTAATTTAGTAAAGGATAAAAACAAAGGGGGTTATGCTTACATGTGTCCTTAGTGTATTTATAGATAAAAATCTAAAGCTGTTGTTCATGATTTTATCATGAATCCGGCAACCAATTAATAAGTTGGCTAAGGTGGTTAAAAATAATACATGGTTAGCTGTACATAACCCAAGTTAAGATAAAAGCTTATAGCGCACAAATTATTGTACTTGCGTTAGGATAGACAAATATTGCAACGGATGCCAAATACCGAAATCTCCGTGCAGACTAAATATTTATGAATTATGCAACCTGCAATAGTTATTTGCTAAGAAGGCAATTGAATACGATTAAAATGAACGATTAATCAAAATCTAAACATGTTTTGTAGGAATTATCGCACTATAATGGAATGTCTTACATCTTCAGACTGCCAAGAACCACCACCCTTTCAGTGAATAGGGCTGGACAATGGCAGGGAAGGTGGTTCACCGTCCTGATAACTTCTACAGAAGTCATTATATGGGAAACTCCATCTCATAGCGTGGACACCCATGACGCAGTGCCGTCTCAGCATAGCCACTAGTGTGGCCATCTGAACTCATGGGTTTCTCAGTATGCAAGCCTACTTCTTGCAATCATACTGATGCCATAGAAACCTCGAAATCCTGCAGGTGAGCTAGTTTGACCATCTGGTCAGCGCGGCCCCAAATAGTTCCTGCTGTAAGTTTTCTTTACAGCAGCTATGGGGGACGCCTACTAATTGATATATCTTCCAATCCCTAGGGTAGATTTCGCATCTAGCAAGTTCATCCACAGTTACATTTTCGGGCACTCCGGGACCCAAAAGAGTTACAGGTTAGAATGTCTCGCCATCTCATCTAGCGATATCTGGCATTTAAGAAATGATCTATCGTGTAGACGCTCGATAGGGTGTTTATCGCGGCTATGCTGTCGGTATAAATCTGGATATCTTTTTCATATATGCTTTGATACCTAAGCTGGGTTGCCGCTCTTATTAAAAATTTCGGCTTGGACAGTACTACATAGGTTTTGCAGCCTAAACTTCATCCTAGTTTGAAAACCGGAGATGGAAATACTTCCCCCACCCCGTTGTCCGTGTTAGATACAACTGTATAAAATTCATGCGCGTCTTTATGATGACGTACATGCGACGTAATGGAAGACGTGTCAGACATTGATACGTCTTCTAGCTGATATGGGTGAAAGTGAACAGTAATCTATATGCCTAGGGAAAGACACATCCCAAATTAGTCACATGGCCGAAACTAGTCGGTCTCTATGCCCATGTTATACTGAGTCGTCTTGGCGAGTTCATGGCCAGTTGTTTGGCCTTTAGCTGGGAGCTAGTGTAATATGGTAAAGAGAGCTTTCGATAGTCTAGTGCGCATAGCGCCAATAATCATCATTTTATTGACTGTATAGCAGTATGTAGGGTTGCATAGTGCAGGCCACCACGCCAGCGCTCTATACATTAGCATGATACCCCAGTTTCTGCCTATGATTTTCTTACAAATGTAGAGGGTTAATGAAGCCTTATTTGCCCTAAATTGAATATTACGATTCCATGAAAGTTTGGAACCTAGAATGACACTTATATATTTCCTCTGTCGGATAACTTAAAAAAATGGGTGTGTTGTTTCTTCTGGTGAATAACACAAGAAACGTTTTTTGAGCATTAACGCTAAGACCACTTTCAGTGTGCTACCTACCAATTTGTCTAAGCGAGAGAGTATCCAGGTGTTTTCAATGCAACATTCTCCGCATATGCCATAGTTCTGAACATCATGGAGTCCAAGTCCGTAAGTAGTACATTTATGGAGTTAATGACTTTATAGAACAGGGGATTCTAAACGAATCTATTAATGGACTCACGTTCAGTCTTTCCGTAGCCGTGATAATGAGGAATGTTTAGTGGGCAAATGCATATTTTAAACACATTTTCCTTTTTTAATTGCATATATTATGTTCATAAAATCGATTTTTAGTTATTAGAAAAAACCGAGCCTTGCTAATTATGCTACTAGTTCATTCAACATATGGCATCTCATGTGGCTTATCATTTTCGTTGCAGCTAGGTTGGTTTAAAATTCATCTTTAAATTCTTAAGCCAAAAAATATAAAATATTGCGAAAGAAAGTTTTTAAATTAGTTTTGTAAGAAACCGACAATATTTTTTATTTTGAATCCTAGATATTAAAAAGCACAATTTACAAAAACTTTTCTCTACTACCACAAAAATTCTTTCAATTTATTCCTAATTTGAAATTAATTAAACTTAAACAAAAATAACAGTATGTTGTCACCAGCCAAACTATTGTTTCATTTCAATTAGAATGTTTTTTTTTTCTTCTTTGCGATGTGTTTAACTTTTAACGAAAATAAAACTTTTCTTGTAATGTCCAAATATAATTTCCTCTTTTATGTTTACTTTGTAAAATGTATTCGATCTCTATAAGTTTGTGTCATTTCTGATTTTGTTCTTAATATTTCTACTTTCTTTCTTAATATTTATACTTTTGTTACTGTAATATTGTTTTAAAGTTTCTATTAATGTTCACTGTGCTTTCAAGTGAAAACTAGATTAAATTATCTTGTCGAAAATTCAAAATAAAAATTATAGTGTTTTGCTACTTTATATTTTCACTTATGCGGTTTTCAGTCCTAAATTAAAATTAATTAGAATAAATTAATTTATCGTTAATTATAAAGCTCTGAACTTTCAATTACTTTTAAGTATTCAATTATTTTGAAATAATTAAAAGCTATTGTTAAAATAAATAATTTATGTTATTGCAGGTATTTATGTGTAATTTTGATCATAACTTTTATTTATTAGTTGAAATGTTATTGAAGTTATAAATATTTTAGTAGAACGAAAAAAATTTCTATATTTTTATTGATTATTGAATCCGATTATTAAATCGCATCTAAAATATAACATGTAACTGGTCCAATCGCATTTTCAATGCGAATAAAAGGTTAATTGTGTTTAGTTTAAGCTCAATAGAGTAATACGTAGTAACCAATTTTTATATTAAATTTTTACATAAAATTACCAATTTGCAGACTTGCTCAATTATCATTTCATATTCTTACCATTGGGTTTTATATTATTTTATTGATTTTCGAAATAACAGCTGATTTTATATGCCTTCTATTGATATATCCTCTTAGTTAACAACTTTTTGTGTACCTATTAAATAATTTCTACATTTTTACATTGATTTGAGATGCATGAATTATAAAATATATTTTTTTAATACGTTTTTATTTTTTAAATTATATTTTATTCTCCTGCAGGGGATTCTTCGGCCATATTTTAAAAACCTAAATCATTTTATAATCAAAATTATGCCTGTTGTTATATTCGATTTAAAAGATGTAATTGAGAATTTAGCAATATCAACAGATTATAGTCATTTGTAACCTGTCTTTTTAATTGCCTTTCTGGGATAACTCTACTCAAGTTCCAGCAAAGTTCGCTTATTTCGATACGATAGAGTTAAAAACAGGATATGTGCCTCTATGACACTAATTGGTTTAACATTCCTCATGAGTAAAATTACACGCAGATTATGTACGAAAAAAAGGGCTCATCTTCTTCAGTAATCAAGCTAATTTTTCTTTGAATTTTAATTAAAAACCATTAGATCCAGAAAAATCCCTGTGTGATTGTGTGGCTCATAAAGCACACTACAATCTTTGGTGGGTATTTATTAAAAAAACTATGCCGGCCAGAATGTCACAGTTTATGGGTACTGAGCCATCGTTACAGACTTTATGGTATAAAAACTGAATGCGCTTAATATCGACAAGCTGTGGCGTGGCTACGATAATCTTTATCATCGTGCCATTCCGCAAATGCCACAACTGAATTACTCAATAAAACGTTGACTCCAAATTGGACTCCACTTTTTTTTTGTGCTATGTGAGGTCTCTGGACTACATCTACGCCAATAAATACCATGTTATGGCTGACATAACGCCTTATGTGTTGTAAAAAATGATTGAAAAATGTACTTCCCGAATGAACTTGGTCCAACATATCAAATCATATTAAAATAAAAATGTAAAGGAATTAGCTTTCGAAAAAAGCCAAATTTTTGGAAATTATTACCATTCTTTTGTGTTTTATTTCAATTCCAAATTCTATATAACTAGAAAAATATGGAATACTTAATTGTTTTTACAGTGCTGTTCCACATTTATAAATAATACTACATTTTATTTCGTGGTCAAATTTTTTGTTTTTATATTTTTTTAAGATTTACAAAGTACCTACTTTGTTCAATCTGTTGTGATGGTGAAGCATGAAGTCCCCAAGTGCCCTGGTTATTCTTCTTTTTACATTATTTAAGTAAATCTATATTTTAGATTTTTCTTAAGCAGTAAATGTTGACATATCTTTGAACGCTCATACTTTTGTCACATACCCAATTAAAGGGATGTGGATACCATCTGTAAGTGTAAGAAGGAGGCATATTGCATCTGTAGTTCGCATATGATAACAGCAAGCGTGAAACATAAATTTTTTTGTCTAGCTCTGGCTGGACTTCACAAAACAATGAAATTACAAGAAATAAAAATATGAAAAAGACCTCTTAGACAAGAAGAACCGCAGGCGAGCCCTTCGTTCTGCTCGGTTCCAGGTTCTATAGTAACGTAGGTGAGGATAGCGCTTCCACCAAAACCTGGCCTGTCTGAGAGACACCTAATATATTGGTTTGAGATTAATTGCAAGCTGTTATTAATTTTCCTTATAAACCGAATAACGGTTTATAACCGAAATATTGAAATAGCGATCTACGGGGCATTGAACCAAACAGAGTATCCATGTTGGATACTGCTTTATGTTATAACTTTAAGTAATTTGTGTTTTCTTGTTTTATTGCTGTTATTTATTTAATGTCATTTTAAATAATAACACGCTAACAGCTTTAGACTACAGGTAGAAGATAAGTACCTTCATATTGAGTTACAGGTATGTTAAAAAAGTTTTTATATTTTTTCTTGTTTTTTAAGTTTATGTATGTAGTTGTTTCCATTTAATGTTATGCCTTGATTACGTTAAGTATATTAACTTTGTTTTGTAATTAAGTTAATGTCTGTTTCACTCTAGTGTTTCTATATGTGTATATACTAACGAGTCAAATGGAGAATAGTTATTGTTGATGTATTATGCAGTAATTATACAGACATGTTGTGCCTGCTGTGGTTTGCAACAGTTGCTATTGTTGCTATTATTGTAAATATTATTATTTTTTTTTCTAACTATAAGTCTAAAAATAAAATAACAAAAAAATATTTTTTCTTTTAGTTTTGTTTCTTGCTTTTCACACTGTTTTTGTTTCGTAAGAGCCTTTATTTGACGTTTTGTTTTTGTCTTGTTTTAAAACTTGTTATATTGTTGTCTATGCTTTATTGTATATGTCTGCTGCAATCGACCCTTGTAAGGCTTTAGTGAGTATGTGTACGCGTGAGATACATTGTTAGTGTTTATAATGTTATAATGGCAGAAATTATCATTTGTATTATGCGGTGCAATAAACGCATAAATTATCATAACAATAAACTCTATACATAATTTAGCAACAAAATGCACATATACATATATTTAATGTAAGGATTGGAGTCAATTTTACATAGCTTTACATCTGCATAAAATTCAATATTAAAGAATACTAATATTTTAAGAGAAAAATTTAACTAATAATTTTATAAAAAAAATTAATTCAATAATTTCCTAATGAGAAAAGTTAAGCAAAAAAAAAAAACATTTTCTACATTTTCCCAGAGTTTTTGCTTAAAACAAATTGGTTAAATGCAAGTTGTTTTTTAGTGTAATTTCTCTCTAAATGTCTTATTTGCATTTTGAGTTAACGTTAATTAAGTAAATTATATTTGCTAGTTTTAGAATTATAAAAGCTATTCGCTTCAGATATTTTTAGCAGACTACTTAGACTTTCTCATTTAGTTTGGTTTTAATTTAAATATTTCCCGCGTCATCCTAGAAGTCCCTAGCTCTGCCTTCTTTAAAATTCTATGTGTTCCAACTTCCCTTTTCTTTGAAGGAAATCGTTATGTTGTTATATCGTTACACTAAAACATTAGTGTGATAAATAAAAAAAGAATAGTGAAAATAGGAATACTAAAATTATAAAAACATACGTAAGAGAATTTTACAACCTTTAAGCGAATTATAAAAGAATAAAATGTGTCAGAATTTAAAAATAAATATTAAAAAGAAAAAATTGTGAATTGTAAGAATATTTTTATTTTGCAAACGAAATAATGGATCACGTTGAATTACGTGCAAGTAAAATAATTATAGTAATGTATTCGAAATAGATCTTTTCAAAAGGAATGCTAATAAAATTTAGGGTGTTGAAATCACGAAATATCAACGACCTCTTAAAGTTAGAAGAGTACAAAAGTATAAATAGTCTTAACTTTTTTAATGTTTTTAAAAGTAATTTCTTATTTAATTTGACTTATATTTATTAGTCGAATTTTTTTTTTTTTTGTTAACATTCAAATAAATAGTTCAAATTGTTTTTTTAAATTAATCACCATATTTGTTAAAAAAATAATCCTTTAAACCCTATATTAACAATAATTTGTTATTATACTTTATTTTTATTTTTAAATTTCAATATTTTTAAGCTTTTATTTATAAAATATATTAAAATTCTTTTTTATCCTATTTGTCAAATATAATTCTGTATAGTTTTGTATTTTATTCAATTTTAAACCGAAAAGAAACACTTATTCCTTAATAAAAAAAAAATTATATTATACAAATATTACTTCATCTAGCCAAGCATAACTCATACCAGTCCTCATTAATCTCTGCGGTAAATATTTGTATGTACTTATTTTACATTTCGCTTATATTTACGTACGTTTATCATTTTTTTAATTATAAAAACAGCGGGCATGTTGTTTGCATAAAATGAAAAAACGACAAAACTGTAAGCTTTCATGAGATATGTAAACAGAATTATTATAAAATGTGAAAAATAAACTTAATATGTATAAAACAAAATCATAAATTATGCATGTAACGAACAATAGGGAGAGAACACTCACTACGTATGAGTGTTAATTTTCCAACAAACCAAAAATATCACTCATACGTCTAGCAGCACCACAACATATTTTATTTTTTAATTTAACATATTTTAAATTAAAATTTAAGATAAATATACATTTAAGGTGTGTATTGAAACACGAAAAGATATTATGGTTGAAAAAAAAACTAGTTAATAAAGGTGCCGGATGCAAGGGTTAAGTATGAAATGTGTACTGTCAAGGAGTTCTTTAAACTACATACAAGTACGTAACGTTTGTTAAAGTATGCGCAATTATGTTGTGATGTTGTATGATTTAAAGTTTAAAGTTTTCTTTGGGAAATCTCATATACATAAAATATTTTTCTTATGAATACGGTAGTGGTAATATATCTAGTTCATTGTAGATCAGCATATATACAATTTATCAAATACGTATAAAATTAAGCATTTACATAGCCAACAACTACACAATTTTTAACTGACCTTATACCATTTTGGACTTACGAAGTTGGTACTGTTGTTTAATATTTAATTAAAACTATTTTAAGAAGAATACCGATTAATTCTTTTACAATAAGCAGTAAAGTTGTAGACTGTTATGGAATAACTCTAAGTCTAGTTTTCACGGCCCATGTATTTAATTTAGCCAAATTCAGATTTGTAATATTCACACACAAATAAATAGTATTTAATGTACTACTACTGTAAATTTATTCGTAATCCGCATACACATTATTGGTATCATTAGCCAAATGGTGATAGAGACTGATTACAACATAACAATCAATTTGTAGATTTATAATAAATTAAAAATAAATTTACGATATGACATACATATGTATATAATAAAGAGAACTTTCATAAGTCAAATGGTGCTTGATATAAATTATTTTTTTTTTAATTAAGTGTTTACGTTTTGTTAATGTTACATTATTTTTTCAACCTTATAAGGATTCAGAAAATAGGTATTAATATATGTTATTAACAAAATCACTTCTTCTTTCTAAATATCTAGAAAGTAAATATTGTTTTTAAATGTTTCTGATATAAAATAATTTTTATGAATTAGCTTTCACAGAATTAACAATAGACAAATAAAGAGTCAACTTTTGCGGAATATACATAACTACATCAATGGGCAATGTATGTATGTATGTATATGATTCTTAAGAACAGGAATTACTAAAAAATTATTTGTAAGAGTACAAAAACATACGATTCATGGAAATATAAACGTGGTTAAAAATGAAACAAACGTATTCACACAACTTATGTTTACTTATGAAACATAATACGATTAACAAATATGACCGTTAGAACGCATGTTAAAACCATCTAAAAGTTTTACAATGCTGGGTTAGTTTTTTTCGAGTTCATTATTAGTTGATTATGGAAAGATGAGCAACACATTTTTAGTTTTCCTTTCTTTTTTATTCGTAGTTTATATATAATTATATGTACGTATACAGAAAAAAAATTTGAACATAAGTAATATGAACTGAATTATTTCATAAATAGTATGATTTTTTATTTTATTGGAAAATAAAATCAAAAATAGAAAATTGTAAACATTTTTTATCTGAGTTTGGTTGGTTAAATAGATGATGTTTACAACTCAATACTACCCAAAGTTGATAGATACGAAGAATGCTGAAGACGGACTTAGCTATCCAGAAAATACATTAAATTCTGCTAATATCTAATTTAAAATTTTCCTTATTTTTTTCTTTAATAAAAATTACCAAATTTACATTAAAGTTATTAGTTTTTAGATAAAATAAAATGAACTTAAGCTTGACTTTAAATCTCATCTGAATGTGAAAATAATAATTGAAATATTTTTCAGACAGAAATTTTTGTAATGGGGAAATGTTAAGTAACTCGTTTAATTGTTTAGTTTTTCATTTAAAACATACTTATGTAAATATGTATGGACATGTAAGGAATTGTGAGGCCATTAGATAGAGCCATAAAAAAGTTATTCATTTTAATCAATATAAACCTGAAAAAGCTATTGATACTCAAGTGTTTCGAATTGTTGGTTTGACTACTGTATCTTTAACTCCACATCTCACTAAGTAATCTTATCTGGTTCTTTCGGGGTTAAGAAATGGGCTAAATATTATTTTTATGTATTTATTTTATTATCTTTGAGACCATACAACTACAAAAATAAAAAAAAATTGATCTTGTTTGAATTTATTGTAATTTATCGCTCCAGTTTATTGCAACTAAACCATTAATAATATCTATGATTTATTTTTCCTTTATTTGTGTAATTTTTTATGAAATCGTGTATATAATTCTTTATATATATTGAGATCATAAATCAAAATACAATGTTAAAGTTTAAAAGAAAATAATGATAGAAACGGGAAAGCAATATCTTAACAATGAGCCATAAAAATATAAAATATAATAAAAAACTCACAATCGTTAAATAACTAACGGACAACAGATGCAGGAAAAGAATATAAAAACAAGAGCAGTACATAAAAACTAAGATAAAATCTGTTTTTTTCCAAAAAATTCTAGAGCTTAATTTTTTTTTTTTTTTTTTTGTTTTTTATAGATTTTTTCCATATCTGCTTTATACATTGCTATTGAGTATATTGTATCTAACAGAATTTGGTTGCTGTTAAAATTTGCTTTTGTGGTTTGTTAAGAAAAAAAACCAATATCACTATTTAAGGCGAATATTTTGTCATTATTCCTTATCTCATTGTATTCTTATTTTTTCCTTTATTTTTCATTTCTCCTTTTCGGTTTGTGAAAAAAAATTGTTTTTTGCTATGTAGAACATGAAATATTTCTAGATATAAGGGGCAATTATTTTGTTACAGTATGTTGATACTATATCTTATCTGTACGTTAATAATGTTATTTGAAAATGCCATTGCTTTTTCTTTTTTTACAAATTCTGTTAATTTTTTTTTCCATAGCTTTTTGTGTTATTTTTGCCATCAATCAAGTTGAAAGATGAACAAATTTCTATTTCTTGCTGCCACTGATTTTGATTGGTTAGGAAAAATAATTTATAACTACAAAAAGTTAATACATACATATGCAATTAAAATATAAAATTAAAATGTTAACTTTTCTCACAAACGTATGATTGATATATAAAAATTATATATATAAAGTATACGTATGTAGGACACGTTTGGTAAAGAGAAGTAATTTTTTAATATGTTCACCCACTCCACAATGTCGAACTAAAGCTTAATCTACACACTCGCTGTCAAATGGCAGTGTTGATCAATCAAGAGTTTCACAAACTATTCGAACATTTCGAAATAAAAATGCCTAAAAATTGTGCTACTTTCAATTTTATAAAATAAATCAAACGAGTATAACAATAAAATAGATAGAAACTTAAAAAAAAGTTTTTTTTTTTTTTTAGCCATTATTTAAAACCCCATTTAAATGATAAACTTTTCTCATTTATAATGCCAATAGAATAAAACGATCGAGCTCATTAGACATGCTGTTTATTGTTATAGAGAATTTATTTTTAAATTTGTTTTATTTTATAAAGAATTTTTTTCAATTTCATTACATTCTGCTGGTGTTTAAATTGTTTTTATATCTTTATAATAAAGAACTTAAGCACAAATAATTAATTAATTGCCGCTATAAACTTTAGCCGGGGAAAAATAATCGCAATTACTAGAAACTCTGTGATCAACATTTATTATTCACCTGTCTGAAATCACTGCAGTTGAGAGTAGTGGTAGCATGAGTCTTAATGAAAGTCAGGTAGACGTACTAACTGATTTACCAAATCAGATCAAGGGAGGAAGCATTCAGTATCTGACGTAGAAACAAATACGCAAATACTGATTCGCTACACAAAAGAGGGAGATCTACGTGCGCCAAAGTACTACGACGAAATAAAAACTATACGAGGGGCGTCTTCGTGCTAAAGTTCTTGCTGCTCCCCGGGGTAGCAAGACCTTTTGGTCATTTGGTAAAAGAGTAAAGAATAATGATAGTTCTTCAATTCTGACTCTTTTAAAATATGACCAAATATTCGAGCGCGAGCGGTTAAAAAAGTTTTAGCAGATCTTAACATCAACAAGTCTCTTGGGCCGGATGGGATTCCAGCACAGGTCTTGAAACAGTGCTCTTTGATGCTAGAACCTCCTTTAGCAGTCCTTTTCTGGTGAATTTCCAAAATGTTGGAAGGAATGTAACGCCGATCCTCAAAAAAGAAGAGGCTAACAACCCGGATAATTACCGCCCAATAGCAATTTGTTCTTCACTTTCTAATGTGATGGAAAGTATGTGAGGTATCTGGAGTCCAAAAGCTTACTGAGCGACCGACAGTATGGTAGGGGGCGCTTCACAGGTGACTTGCTAGCTTTCCTTTCGAAAAAACGGTGTCGCTTTATACATCATTTCGGCGAAAGTAAGGTGTTGGCTCTAGATATTTCCAAGGCGATTGATAGAGTGTGGCATGATGCTCTCTTGTCATTTCTTTTGGTGTCGGTGATAACTTCTCCCGATTTAAATCGAGTTTTATAGATGGGATTTCATCAAACGAGTTCAAGATTAATTCAGGGGTACCACAAGGCTTTGTTCTTTCTCCTACCCTATTTCTTATTTTTCTAAATGACCTTCTTTGTCAAACTTTCAACTCTATCTACTCTTTCGCAGATGATAGCACCATTTGCCATTGGTATGCATTTAGTAATAGACCGAACCAGTTGGAGGTGCGGTCGAATAGACAAAGCGCGAATGATACGATGAATCACGATCTCCTAACAATATCCGAATGGTGTCGTGTGAATGGAGTCGATTTTAACCCCTTTAAGACTCAATGTTGCATGCTTACGCATATGCGTACCTTCGGAGATGATGCTTCATCTGTTATTATGCGTGATATAGATATTAAGGAATCGGAAGCTCTTGATGTTCTTGCTTTGGCCGAAACAATACTTTTGTGCTCCTTGGCAAATTTTAACCGTCCCTTTACATTTTTTTTCCGACAATGCATGTTTTTGTTTTCAAAATATTAATGTAATCAAAATGATAAGTAATGGAACAATTTAAGAAATTGCATTCAGTTAGTAATTAATGTGAATTTTAATAATACATTTAACAAGGGAAGTAATTTGTTTATTATTTTAATACATATTAAGGCCGAAACACAAGCTTTTTTGAATTTTTTGAAGTAAATTTTATACATTAATGTAATGCCCTTAATAAAACGTCAAATTCTCTGTGACTTTCATTTAATATAACAAAACCAATCAAATAATATATTTAAATATATCATTATTTTCGTGAAAATATTAAAACGACTACTCTTATCTTCGAAGCGTTTTCGACGTATTAACTTTCGAAGCTACTCTAAAATTAAGAATCACAATACGACATAAAATATAGAGAGAAATTAAAGTTTTTTAAATAAAAAGTTACATAATTTTTAACACTTAAGTGTTGTTACTACTAATGCTATTGTTTGTGTTGTTATTATAACAGCTGTTCTCATTGTCTTTTTTCCACAATAGCACCACATTTTATGTGCTTAAGTTTTTCCTATTGTTTTATTTTGGTGTCGATTTTTAGACACACACACACACATACTTATCTCAGCGAATAAACAAAGTTGTGTTCACTAGTTGTTTAATCTGCATATTCATTGTCTATAGAGACTGTACTGTAGAAGAATAATAGAGGGAGAATAGATAATACAAAAGGATAATTTTGATAATGCTTAGTCAACAACTGTGTCACTTAATACATGTATATACATAAATATACTTACATACTTTTATAAACATTACAGTACATTTTGTGCTAGAAGTGCATTGCATATACAATGTATTAAAACATTAAAAATATAGACTGCTACTCTTGAAAAATATTTCACTAGCAAGTCTTAATAAAAAAAACTAGATAATAAAAGTAATAAGATACTGCATTCGCTCATTCATTTAATACCTAGAAGAGTATCTTCTTTTATGTTTAAAAAAAAGTTTGATAGATGAATGTTAAGTAAACGTTACAAAATAACATTAAACTACATTAGAGATTAAGTGCCACAATAAGCTTATGTGGCGTTTCGTATAAGAAATTGAATAATAGAAGCAAAACTTAAAAAGTGGAAAAATAAAAAAGTATATAAATTGATGCTTTATTAGGGTTCACACTGTACGCTTTAAATGAAGTAAATACATTTTTGTAAGAAGACTCAAAAAATCCAATTATACATTGCGAGCGCCAAAATGAAGAGCCTTAAATAATCCAAGATTCTATTAAGCAACGAATGCAAGTTTTATTTTTATAACTTTAGTGAAATAAATTTCGTAGGTAAACAATCTTAGCTATACAAATAATAAATAGTGACTCAATTCTTGTCTGTCTGTCTCTTTGTTTTCGCATCACATAAAAACTACTGGATGGATTATATCCAGGTTTTGTGAGGAGGTACAATAATATCCTGATTCCAATATAGGTTACTTTTTTCCGCAAAAAATATTCCATTTCCAATAGAAAGTGGAGAAAAAGCAGTGAAAGTACCTAGATTTTTTTACCGATATAAATGTACTGCATACTTTAAGCCAAATTTTATTTTTGAAATCAGTTAATTTTAAACACGGTGGCACAACAGAAGGCGCTGTTAAGGGGATATTTTAAATACAGTTGCGCAAAGATGCCGCTGTTTTATAGTGATGACAAATTATAAATTATTTAATATTATGCTAATTACCCATAACGTTTTATAATAAAAATGCAATTTATTTGTTGGGGGAAAAGTGCTAGTTCCTATATGTATTTCGCTGGCTTTAATATTCTGTAATATTATTCTATTAACATATATACTTCTAATTGTGTTTTGTAGAATTTTATTACTTATAGAGTATTTTTGGCTTCTCTAAGATTAGGAAAAATGTTTCCTAATGATTTGGCCTGAGCAACCAGTGATATACGTATAGGAACTAGCTCTTTTCCCCCCACAAATAAATTGCATTTTTATTATAAAATGTTATGGATAATTAGCCTAATATTAAATAATTAATATTTAAATTCTCAAAAATTTTATATATAATAAATCACTTACTGCCAAATAGCCAATTGAATAAAATTTGTATTTGATTTGAATTTTTACTTCTTGGAATTACATTGTTATTAAGATATTTTATACACCTTTACAAAGCTTTACAATAATTTGTAGAATTTTAGAATTTTGTATAAATTTTAGAGTTTTATCCAGGGATTGGTACCTTTATATAAAGTAAATACGTAAGAGTCTTAGAATTTGATGTGGATTACTTTCAAAGCAAAATCAAACAAAATATTGTCATGAAGCACACAACGTGCATCCGTGCTATGCGTGCACAGCTAGTTATTAAAAAAAAAACTGTTTGTATATTAGTTACCAACAGCATAGCAAAGCGGAAGATCAATTATCAGTAGCATAATCAGGTGGACGCGTCATATGTTGCTAGGGTTGATAATATTAATAAAGCCCAAAACTACATTCTAATGGTTTGTGCACTAGAAGGATTCCCATTGCTAAAAAAAATGGATCAAAAGACCTTTAGCTTTCTTGGCAAGTTGAGCAGATTTAAATAATTGGTTTTGTTTTCACTCTAAGATAACAAGTTTTTAATTAAAAATAAAGATGTACATCAAAATACTGAGACATATAAACTCAAAGATTTCCTGATATATTTAAACACAGTATACAATTAGATTATAAAACCTAAAGTTATTTATGTGTAGTCGACATATTTGATATTTGTGATAATTTGTTGGAAAAGTTTCGATACTATCGGTAGTAACAAATTGTTTAAGAATTGTTAAATTAAATATTAATTCATGCATATTTTTTAATAGGAGAAAAATTATGTACATATGAAAAACGAACTTATTTCGCGTTCAGAGTTTTTTGTATTGAAAAATTAGCATAGCATAAAAATTAAATAAAACATAAAACACCAAAATTAATTTCAGAGTGATTTCTAATAAAAATTTTGTGTGTAGGCTGTCCAATAATTTTGCTAATAATTAATGAGCTGCCCGATAAAGAAATACTGTCAAAAGTTACCGGTATATAAATGCAACACAAGATATATATTTTGCAAGCGACATCAGATTAACATTGTTTTGTAAATTACTTAATACTGTACCCAATAGCCAATGGAAAGAGAACATTTGATAGTACTATCATATGTTTGCCAGATCTAATGTAGGCAGGATACTGAAGACCACTAATTTTATGGTTCTCCTTGCGACGTTCCCATTTCGATTCTCAATGATTTCTGATACCAAATAAGTAATTTAAAACCACTTTACTTTCAATGACACTCATGCTGCTACTATCCCTTAGCTTAAAAACTAGTGATTTCAGACAAAAAGCGGAATTTCTTCAGCAACTGACCTCTTTAGCTCTTGCGAAGCTTCCTTTTCCAATCCTATTCATAAAAATGTGATCACTCACATAGGAATCCATAAATATAGTCGGTAAGCTTACATTAGAGCTACATATAGATAAAGAGGTACCAAGAGTTCTCATACTAGCAATCAAGCTTCTTCATGACCCCATGCGCTGATATCCCGCGGAATAGGGTATCTTTTTATAAGGGAATACAACTGCTATTCGATCTGTTTAAACTAGCGAGCCTTCTAGTAGAGATAAGACCTAACTAAGAGCCTACTGCCGGTCGCTACCGTATGGAGGTATATGACAAGCACTGTGTTTATGTGTCTCTGACAGTTATGTGTCTCTGAAATTTTCGGTAAAACTTAAGGAGTTTTAATTTTATTTACAGTGTTTTCTTGTCATAGGAATAATAATGCAGAAAGAACTATAATAATAAAGGGTGTTTTTATAGAGGTATAGAACTTTAAGTTGCAATAAAACAACAATGGATTATTCGATTGAAATGAATTTTATTTATCCGAAAGATAATCTTGTGGCATTACATTTTAAATATGATTTCTGGCATATGACCGCCACGGCTAGCGCGATGTAGTCCAATTTTCGATGACTTTTTCCAACATTTGTGGCCGAATATTGGCAATAACACGGCGAATGTTTTCTTCCAAATGGTCAAGCGTTTGTGGCTTATCTGCATAAACCAATGACTTTAAATAGACCCACAGGAAGTAGTCTAGCGTTGTTAAATCACAAGATCTTGGAGGCCAATTCACAGGTCCAAAACGTGAAATTAGGCGGTCACCAAACGTGTCTTTCAATAAATCTATTGTGCCACGAGATGTGTGACATATTGCGCCGTATCTTTGAAACCATATCTCCCGGACATCATGGTTATTCCATTCAGGAATGAAAAAGTTAGTAATCATGGCTTTATACCGATCACCGTTGACTGTAACGTTCTGGCCACCATCGTTTTTCAAAAAGTACGGACCAATGATTCCACCAGCCCATAAAGCGCACCAAACAGTCAGTTTTTCTGGATGTAACGGTGTTTCGACATACACTTGAGGATTACCTTCACTCCACATGCGGCAGTTTTGTTTGTTGACGTAGCCATTCAACCAGAAGTGCGCTTCAGCGCTAAACAAAATTCGTTTATGAAAATCGGGAACAACGGTAATCTCGTCTTTTACACTACTTGTAAGCGTTGTTCAGGCGTGACTCTATTCATTACGAATTGCCAAAACAAACTGTAAATAAATCACTTGAAAGCTGTTAAATCGGTCACCATCTTGAAAAGTAATGCCAACTTAAAGTTCTATACCTCTATAAAAAGCACCCTTTATTATTATAATCTACTTGTTTTAAACAGAGTAGGCTAAAGCAAAAAGAGATTAATCATAACAGCCATGTTTAAAACAAGAACTTATTTACAGAGCAGAGGCTTTGCTGACTATAAAAACATATTGCAAGTAATAATTTCTAAAGCTTTAGAAAAAATATTCACAAGGTATTAAATCTAAAAAAATATTTTCAACTTACCCGGTATATTATTATTGGCATATGTTGATTTTGTTAAAAGTAGAATGATAAATAACAATATTGTGAATTGAAATGATGATCTAAGCCAACAGCAAATAAATTTAGAATTTTGCAGAATTTTCCTTAGGCTTATTGTTGAGTTTTCTGTGCAATCGGTTAAAGTTGATGCTGGTGATGATCTTGTCGTCGTATATGGTGGTAAATTATATTGAAGGTGAGACTCTGTTGTTGTTGTTGGATCACAAAACTTTAACGTCTCCAGTATCGTTGTTGTTAGTAAACAATTTGAAGTTAAAGTTTTTTGTAATTTTGTGGGTAATATTGTTGGTGTTGTTGTTGATGTGGGCCTATAACGTATTTGGTAATCGTTTTGTTGTTGCTGTTCTGGAATTTTTATATTCTGACTTAAGCTATTGTTGCTATTTTTGTATTTGCGACTACAGTTTTTGAAGTTGTTGCTGTTGCTGTTGCTGTTGTTTTTGTGTTTGTTGTTATTTTGATATAGATTTTGGTTTTTGTTATTGTTTGTGGCGAACGATGATCGCGTTCGGCTTAATGCCTGACACCACCGGTAAGACCCAGGGTCCGCACACATACCCATGCCTCTGGTCCCATAGTCAATGCCGCTAATGGTTCGTCCTCATTGCAGCGGCGTCATCTGAAATAAAAAGAAAATTATAAAAAAAAATTAATAACTATAAAAATAATAATTATTTTAAATATTTTTTTAGTTTCCCTATCTTCTTCTCCTTCTATATAAAAAAATCAATTGTTGTTCGTTGGTAATCGCATCGCTTAAGAACGGCTTCACCGATGTGACTAATTTTTTTCTAAAGTCTTCATCATAACCCAACTTATGTTTTTATGGAAATAAAAATTGACCACGCCATTTTATTAATTGGCTAGAGATCTATCATAGGTAGCTCTTTGAAATTTTGTACCAGTACTGGATTAAAATAGTCAGCGTGGTAACTCCCATACAAAGTGAACAATTATTATCGTGTACCTAGAGAACTGTAATAGGTAGAGTCTTGAAGCTTTGCACTAGTAACCATTAGACTAGTGTGCACAGTCTATCAAAATACAGATTGGATTGGGACAATAGTAGAGTCTTGAATCACAAGTACCCCTCAGACTAATGTGCATACTGGATTGGGACAGTGGGTGTGGTACCTCCCATTAGTACTGGCATTTTTTACTACTTTCAATTACTCAATACTAATCAATTCATTTCAATTGTGTACTCAATAGTACTCAATACTTCCGTTTACATAATAGCAGGGAAATTTTTCATCGTAGTTGTTAAATATTTTTATAAATTTATTTCTAAAAATACTACCGTAAGAGTATCGATTAACTACTTTTGTGTATTGAGCACCCTAAAAATTATAGAATATCGAGGGCTTGGTACCCACTACTCAATACTTTACCAGCACTACCTCCCATACAAAGTGAAAATTATTATTATTTTTTATTATTATCGTGTATCTAGAGATATACAATAGTTAGAGTCTCGAAATTTTTCACAAGTAATACGCATAGTGTAGCAAAATACAGACTGGGGGGGGGATAGTGGGAGTGGTACCCATACAAAGTAAAATATTTTTATCGTGTTATTACGCATAGTCTAGCAGATTGGATGAGAAGAGTGGATATAAAGTGGATTGTATATAAACTGAAAGAGTTCTGTCGTGAGAATAGTCTCAAACACTTTTCTTTCAAGTGTTTATAGTATTTTTTTTGGGATAGGTGTAACGAAGCGCATAATTTATTATATTTCTTTTTAAATTTACTAAAATCTATTTCAACATAAAATTTATTACCTTTCTTTTCTTCTAATAAAAGTTCTTTAATTTAACTATTAGAAGTAGCCATTTAAAAGTTTTGTAGTTTGTTTAAAACCTAGAAAATTAATTAAAATTTTCTGCCGCAAATTTCACAAATAACCCTTTTTGCTAATTGAAATAATCCTTAAAACATTTTTATCTTCACTTCATCTACATTCTAAGTAGATTTAAAAACTTGATAAAATAAAAAAACGTACACATAAAAAGTTACTAAATAACTGTACAATAAAAACACAACACATATAAATATAACATGTAAAATTAGTTTAACCACACATTTTTTACCACTACTACTATATATAACTACTACTACAACTACTAACTACTTTCAAGTAAAAACACTACCACATTCAAACTATGTCATTACATACAATATGAGAAAAATTATATGCGCATTTAATGTCAAGCTTAATAACTAACACATAGTCAGTTAAGTGTGTATAAATAATAGTACAGTTATAAGCATGTTAAAGTAAAAACTTTTATAATTTATTTTATATAGATTATAAACACATACATATTGTATTGTATGTTGCATGATGACGATTTTATCTATTCAATAATATCATATATAATAGAACTAAAGCATAACTATAACACAGGCAACAACGAAAGCTGTAAACTTTTTCTTTCTATTCATTAACCATTTGTTTTTCTTCGAGCAGCAAGTTAAGTAACTACTGATATGTTGAGTGTGTTTTGTTGTCTAACAGACTTTCAAGTTTTTATAAGTATATAATAGAAAAAAGATAAATCATATTTTTATATTAGTCTGACTGCAAATTTATATGTTTTGTTTTTGATTTTTTCAAAGTTGTTAGAATAATGTAATATAACAGAAAAAAAAAAAATAATTCTTAAAAAATTTTAATTAAATAATTAAAAATATATTAACTAAAAACACACTAAAAATCAAAAAAAAAAATTAAATTTATTTTTAAATTATTTCGTTAATGGTTAAGTTTTTTTCGAGTAATCAAAAACAAAAATCTTAATAAAATTTGAAAAAATTTTAATTTAAAAAATTAAGTTGTCTTTAATGATGCCTACATAAAAAAGGTGGATTTAACAAAACGTTGTTTAGCTCAGCCCTCTAAAATTAAATAGAAACTGGTGACCTATTCAAGAATAGGAAAAAGTGAAGGTCGCGCCGTAATACCGCTCTGTTAAAGATAAATCATAAAAAGTTGCTGATTGTGGTGTAAAAAGAGTTACATTTTATTCTTCAACATTTTTTAATGTGGCTTCGGAAAACAATGTGGTTTTCTTTTCACGTCAAAAGCATTTTTCTGTTTCACTGGACAATTTTAACATTCAAATAAGTCCACTACGTGATTTACCTTGGAGCTTGGCAACCTATAAAGCTTGTTTAAAAATATTAACCCTCCTTTAAATCAACTCACAGACTGCAAAACACGCTGACTATATGCATCTGTAGCTGTATTGATTTCCCTAATGATTTCGACACTAAATTGAACGTTTGTGCTGAGAAAGTTTAACAAATGATGTTAATATTATTCCCAGTACATCAAAACGTGAAATGATTTCAAAAATGTCTAGTATATTGAGAATTAGCGAAAAAGTTTAGAATTATTTTAAAAACAAGGAACCTAAATGGAATAGAGATGGATTATTTTGGATTATACAATTTTGGAAAAAAATTTCAGATTTTTAAATTTTCCAGTAACAAAATTATTATTTAGTTTTTCTGCTTCATATAGTAGTATGATTTCATGTTATTAAGATTGTTAGTGCTGTTATTATTTTAACCACAGAATAATATTGGTCACAAAAAATCACAAAAATAATATAAACAAAAAACGGAGGGCCCGCCGTAAATTGAAGTATTTTGTTAAATTAGAACAGTGGGTCCAATCAATTACAGACGAGACGGAGAAAGATTTAAAGAGATCTATTATAGCAAATAGAATCGCGTACTACAAGAGATCGTTAAGAAATAACATGAAGGAGAAATTTATTCTTGGTATTTATGAAAAAACGAAGAAATTCATTAGACAACATAAGGATGTATTTATAACAAAAGCGGACAAAGGTAACAAAACCGTTATCATGTATAAAAAAGACTACGAAAGTAAGATGTACGAACTTTTAAAAGATAGTAACACATATAGAAAATTAAACATAGATCCGACAACCAAACTGCAGAAGATGAACAACAACATTGTTAATCAACTCTTCAAGTGCAACAATATATCAAAATACCAAAAATCGTTTATGACTTCACACGCGGCTGCAGCACCAGAACTATATGGACTACCAAAGATACACAAAGAAAATATCCCTCTAAGACCAATTTCTTCATCAACAAAGGTACCATGTTACCATCTGGCTAAACATCTTGGATCGATTTTAAAAAATTTAATATCACCAGTATTTAATGTCAAAAATTCTTTTGAATTAAAAGACAGATTATGTGCAATATCTTTGGACGAAAATGACATCATTGTCTCCTTTGACGTGGTATCACTTTTTACAAATATACCGACTCACCTAGCAATTAATAATATACTTGACAAATGGGAAATTCTAAAACTATACACAACAATACAAAAGCCACAATTTCTTAAGCTACTAAAATTTTGTCTCACAGACAACAATTATTTCACGTATGACAATAAATTTTATCAACAAACATATGGAATGCCAATGGGAAATCCTCTCTCGCCAACAGTTGCTGACATAGTGTTAGATACACTTCTTGACGACGTAATGAACAAACTAAAACAGATGAAAATACACATAAAATTTATATCAAAATACGTGGACGACCTGCTTGCAGTTATAAACAAAAAAGATGAGAAGATAATATTAGAAATGCTCAACGCTTATCACAATAAATTACAATTTACAATAGAAAAAGAACGCAACAAACAAATTCCATACCTAGATACAAAAATTATAAGAAACGGAAAAGCAATAATCTTTGATTGGTACATGAAACCGACAGCTTCAGGAAGATTGATTAATTTCAATTCAACTCAACCTTTAACGATGAAAATAAACACTGCCACAAACTTTGTGAGGAAAGTAATTCATATTTGCGATAAAAGTTTTAGAAGGAATAATATAAACAAAATAAGGGACATACTATTAATGAATAACTATCCAATTTTTATCATAAACAACATAATCGATAAGACACTTAAAAGAAATGAAAATTTTGAAAAACAAGATCCCAAAGATACCATTTTTTACAGTGTACCATTTATACCGAGGTTGACAGAAAGTAAAACATTAAAGAACATCATCGAAAATAAGAACGTAAATATAGCACACAAATCAAATGCCACACTAAGGCACTTATTTACAAGCAAAAAGACGAAAATAGACAAATTAAAGACAAATAATGTAGTTTACGAAATAACATGCCGAGGCAATGAAAGGGATCAGTGTAATAAAGTATATGTTGGAACAACAAAAAGAACGCTTGGTACAAGATTGGCTGAACACGAAGCAGATATTAGGAAGGGAAAAGAGACGACGGCTTTATCACAACATATAAAAGAAAGTAAACACATGATAGATTTTAAGAGCGTCAAAATACTGGACAGAGAGAGATCAGAGAACAAGAGATATACATTAGAGAGCTTAAGAATACAACAACGTTTATCGAAAGCTCTGAATACAAAAGAAGATAAGGACCAAACAAAACTGCAATATTCTCCCGCAATACACCAAAAGTAATAGTTCTGTGATATAGTTTTAGTTTGATGTTGTGATTTGTTTACTTTAATTATTTATTTTATTTATTATTTTTAATTTTGTGTCGTGTTGTTCATTAATTTTAATAATGATAACTGAATATATGATTCTGATGTAAACTAAATCGTAAGTCAAGCTTTAGTTATATTTTCTTTAATATGAACATATGTATAAGAAAAACTTTCTTCAACAGAATTTAATAAAATCTAAACTACTCCTGAAGAAGTCGACAACCTTATCGACGAAACGTTGAGTGAAAGATGAAGTAAATTGTTTTATTTACATTTAATTTTTAATGACCATAATTAGCCCAAAAGACTACTGTCTTAACTGTCAAAACACAGAATTTTTGTTTTATTTCTGCTTGTTGAGTTCTACAGCAAAGAAATAATATGTAAGTGATAAATATTATTTATGAATAGAAATGAACTAAAAAGTAAGTTTATCCTTGGCATTTTTCACCTTGGCTGTCAAAGAAAAACTTTTCTTTTTCATTTCCTGTTAAGTTTTATGTAGTTAATGGAAAAACGTTTTATTAAGATCCTATTAATTCTTTTTGTTGGTTAAGAAAACATTTTTGAAAAATGGATTTTCTTGTTAATACCTCATACAATGAAAAAACACTTTATTGAAATTTTATCAAAAAAGTTTGTGTCTTAAGAAACTTTTGTTTTGTTTATCGGAAATAAAATAAAAAGTTTGAGAATCCTTTATTAACTGATGTGTTATATTTCATTCTAGGGTGTTGAATTGTTAAACTAAAGCAAAAAATAAAGTCTCTTTTCAAAAACATAGAAACGGATAGAAACTGTTTACTTAAAATAATTTATTAATTAAAAAATCATAGTTGTAATTTTCGTTTGTCTTCACAAGAGTTATTGTTAACAACTAAATGCTTTGCAAAAACAAAAACTATTACTAAAGAGCAATTTAAAATTAGCAATATTTAAAGAAAAATTCCGATCAGTAGTTCTTCGTCCTAGTATCTATTGATAGTCTTAGGCCCATTATTATTACTTGCCAATAGCTAAAGTTAGGATTTTGTTAGAGCGATAAGTAGTTTTTCATTGTAATAACAAGGATAATGTTCATTACTATAACTTGTTCTTAAAGTATACGATAGATGAAGGTTGTTTTTAGCTTACTTATAATGACGAAAAACTACTTATTAAAACTCTAACAAAACCATACTTTAGCTATTGGCAAGTTATAATAATGGGCCTTAGTATATGATTATAGTTTTAATAAAAGACTATTATTTTATAGCGTTAGCACAAGACCATATTCTTAGTATAAGACGATAGTCTTACTATAATACAATAGTCTTAGTATAAGACGATAGTCTAAGACGACAGTCTTAGTATAATACAATAGTCTTAGTATAAGACGATAGTCTTAGTATAAGACGACAGTCTTAGTATAAGACGACAGTCTTAGTATAAGACGACAGTCTTAGTATAAGACGACAGTCTTAGTATAAGACGACAGTCTTAGTATAAGACGACAGTCTTAGTATAAGACGATAGTCTTAGTATAAGACGATAGTCTTAGTATAAGACGATAGTCTTAGTATAAGACGATAGTCTTAGTATAAGACGATAGTCTTAGTATAAGACGATAGTCTTAGTATAAGACGATAGTCTTAGTATAAGACGATAGTCTTAGTATAAGACGATAGTCTTAGTATAAGACGATAGTCTTAGTATAAGACGATAGTCTTAGTATAAGACGATAGTCTTAGTATAAGACGATAGTCTTAGTATAAGACGATAGTCTTAATATAGATGAACATCGTAGGTAAAAAATAAGGCGATGAGTATTAAAGTGAGTAAAAGGCGACGTAAAATATGTAAGATATTATTTGTCAGAGTATTAAAGCATTAAAAACGGTTAAATTAAAAAAAAAATCCGAGGCATAATTTACTAATAAACCAAAATAATTACCTTATTATTTAGTAAAGAGATTTAACCAAAATTGTTGTATAGTTCATCCTATATGACTATCATTTGCTCAAAATTATTTTCTCTATTTTAAAATTATTCTGTTCGTTTTGGCAGTATAGCATTCTTACACGTACTCGTACAAAGAGTGCTAACAACTGCAAATAGCCAGGATACTAAATTAAAAATGATTTCATTTGTAAATCACTTCATTAGTAAGGAAATCCTTATCAGAGCTGCCATGAAAATACAAAGGTGGTATTTTTAACCGAGGGTGATGCATCGTACTTTAAGTAAAGCTCGACTAGTTTTTCATGTTAAATGACACTTACATATGCTTAAGCACATACTACAGGACATGAAAACATGTTCATTTGGAAAATTTGATTTTTTTTACAGTAACACATTGACGAACAGAGATATAGAGGGGTGCCGCTTGGTTTCGGTGGGTGGTGAATGTCAACATATATAATAGGTAATTTGTTAAATATATGGGCATGTGATTTCTTCTTGTCTGATAAAATGTTAATTTAAAAATTTTGCCAATGTTTGATTATATTTAACAAAGTTTAAAACAAAAAATTTAATTCTTTTGTTGATAGTAAGAAAATTAAAAAATGAAAATAAATGGTTTCATATTAAAAATTCTCCAAATATTTAGAATTTTTAAAAAAAAAGTATGTAACTGAGTCTCTGCCTCATATTCTGCACTTCCGTCATCGTTAAAAAGTAAAAAACATACTTGTAAGTAAAAGTATGGCCAGCTTTAATTTGTAAACGCAGTTTATTCTCATAGTAGCCTATGGAAAATTTAAAGGATATAACAATTGCCGTTCTCTACACACAAAGCAAAAACATGGTTGAGGTAAATATAATCTAAGAGCCACTTATTATGATTGAATTATTTGGTGGTAGTCAAATCATATAATTATTAAACATAATAACAATATTGTTATGTTAAAACCATATTATTGTCAACTGTGTTAATGACTTGTTCATTTTTAAAATAACTAAAATTTCTTTCAAAATAAACATATTATAATAAAATATGTAATATAATTAAATTTGTAATATTTAAAATAAAAATGGATGTTACATAATTAAGTTAAATTATTATAATGTGGTTAAAAACTGTGTAATGTTATATGAGAAAGGTTCTTTTGTTTTAACATTCTTGAATAATAAAATACACAATTATTAATTATTTTCTTTATTAACGATTTCATTTGGAATACATTTCATTCAGAATACATTAATAAATCAATTAGCACACAATAATTATTACTTTATATTATAAATTGTTATAAAATATGAATTAAAATTAATAATTATGAATTATGAATAAAATAAAATTATAAAATATGTTTAATGCAACCAAATATTGTGACAGAGAATATAATGTGGTTATTGTGACAATATCATAAACATGTTTTTTTTTCTTTGTATGTAGATTTTGGATAATTAATAATTACTTCCCTCTTATACCACCAAAACAGTTTTTTTCAGAGCACAATATTTTAAGACGCTACCTTAGTTCGTTAGGACCACGATAATAATTGCTTACTTTATATGGTAGGTATATATTGTGCTGATTTCAAATCTAGGTTAAGATATCACGTCTAGTTTCATCAGGACAAACGGGCTGAATCGGCACATAAATCGTATATTAAAGAAATTAAAAAATTGGTAGTTTTCAAGGATTTTCTCAAATATTTGGCATCTTAAAGTACCCTTTTCAGTGTTCAGCAGAAATCTGCTAACATGTTGCTACGATTTCCTTGGTACCTTGGTACCGTTGCCTTCAATTGCTTTTGAAATTCCAAAGCCTTCCGAACTTCCCTAATCTGAGACCCAATAAAAATTCCTTCTTTGAACTTTGCTTTACTGTTTTTAGGGAATTTTTGTTTCAAATAAGTAAACACAGCACCAGTTTTTTTTTTTTGACAAGAGAACATTTTTGAATCGACAATAGGCTGAAAAAAGTCATCATTGAAAAAAAAAAAAATAAGGTTGACTAAGATTTCACTCAGCTTTTTGGACAAATTTATTGAATTATTTGAATTAGAAAACTAGGTCCTTCAGATAGTATATCTGATCCGAAATATGGGTCCTTCGATTAATAAATTTTCTGAGTGAGAGACCTGTCGTATTTCTGACTCCATATACAGCTGTCAGCTGTCTCCAAGAAACTAAATCTGATAGAAAGAATGTAAGCGCAGATTCGGAATCAACACGAAACATGCTTCTAATATCACTCAGCAACGTCTCTAGGACAAAATCTTTGTAATCAAGCTTATTATAGTTCCGTATATTTATTTCATTTTTTGTGTTAGGTAACAGAACGACTGTTCTAATCCAACCAATTAGTAAGTGGGTTACTTGTACAAAAATACAAAAATATACTTGCTTTGGTTTAATGGGTACCACGCTCATTGTGCCAAGCTAGCCAGATATTTGATCGACTATGCAAAATAATAAGGATGCTACTTATAGACATTTTCTACCTGTTAAAGCTCCCTGGGTACTCGATAATAATTTTTAGCTTTGTATGCGCACCTATTGTTCCAATGCAGCCTGTTTACACTATGCACTTTATGAAGAGTATTGCTAGTACAAAATTTAATGTATACTATGTATATATGTATGTAAAAAAAATTAAACAAAAAATTTTGAGAAGTACGATTATGATTTAATATTCATTATACTTTAACATCTATTTCCTTTTCAAATGGTTTAACATTGATTAGGATAACTTCGTTATATGGTTTGGTTGTAAAATCCAAAGGAATTATAATTTCTATTCGTTTTTGTTTATTGTCTATTCTAATGCCAAACGATGGCGATAACAACAATTTGGTAAATTTTTCAACATACTTGTATCTAGTTAAAAATTTGTTGTCTTTGTTTTAGGTTCTTGTTACTATTACATAAGTACATATTTTTGTTGTAACATGTAATTCTGTATAATGTTACTGCAACGGTACTTTATTATTTCCGATTCCGTTACAACATTTTCAATTTATCTTTTTTTGTATTTATTTGCTATATTTCAATGTTTTACTGACCAACAGTTTTGTTATTCATTTTACAACAGCAAGTTAAGGATATGTTGCCTGGCACACGAGTACGAGTATAAGTATGTTTATATTTCTGACTTACTATATGTATTTTAAAGCAAGAATTTTAAATTAAGGTTATACCGTCTCGTATAAAAAGTAACTTTGGCCGCAAACTTAGTTCCGGGTATACATGTATGTTGGCTTTTATTACTAGTTTGCTTTATTTGTTTTTATTCTCCTGTATTCAATTTGCATATTTAGATATTTTGTTTATGCTTTTATTTAGTACATTTGCATTCCTTTATTTAGATTTTTCATTTGTTTTGTTATGAACAAATTTGGGTTTTCATCATGGAAATTCTCAATGAAAATAAAAACATTTTAACAAAATTGTTGTTAATTAAAAATTGTTTACTGTTTAATAATTTTGCATTCAAACTCTCAGTTAAAATTAGTTTTATTATTAAAAAAAAATAAAAAAGTTTATTAAACAATTTTTCAAATAAAATATATTTTATATGTCTCGGATTTATTATTAAAATTTCTTTGTATGTGACGCGCTTAGAGAAAGGGACCTAAGGGTAAGTTGAATGTAATTTTTATTATTTGGAGTAAAATTTACTGCAGAATCGAATGGAATTGTTTCCGGACCAAAGCCAAATAAATACCTGTAGGAAATTTGGTTTTTCTTAAAAATTCAAAATTTTTTAAAATTTTAAAGACATTCAGTGAACCGTTTTATTCGTTAACGGTCTTGTTACTTATACAAAATATTTTCGACACCCGGTAAAGCATATATAGAATATATGTCTATTGGTTTATTAAGCTATGTTAACTTGTCCGTATTCAGGTACAAATGGACTTTCAGCTACAAGGGTTTTCTTTTTTAGTATTTGTTATTGTTATGAAAACCAAGTATTCATAGCAAGTTCACTCGGAGGCCATTACGGTTTATTGTGATGCTTTGACTATCATCTACCCCCACTGTTCCCTATAGAACTCCAGAATCGCCAGTTTGCAAGAACCACTACGAGCGTTGGCTTGGGCCAAACACTATTTAAGCACAGTCAGATTCTTAAACTATATCAGCTTCTTAAATAGTCTTTGACCCAAAGAGGAGTCGCATGAACTGATTTCTGAACTTTTTTTTTACTGACAGTATCTGCAACTCTCACCACTAGAGATTCCCATATGCTCCGACAACCAATCCAATCATACAGTGCCCCGTTATGATGCCTACAAGAAGCAATATTAAATTTCTCCCGAAAGCCAGTAGTGCCTTCGTCCTATTACTATTTATAACAAAACTGAAAGCTATATTAGGAATAACGATTATAGTGGACACAGGGTATAAAAGTATTTTAACTTAGAAAATATTCCTTTACTCTCGATGTTTTTGTAAAACTTTATGTTTATAAAGAAACATTTATACCATTTTTCTTTAGTAGTTCTTTATGGTTTTGTTTCTATATTTCTTCATGCGTATACATATATTTGAATTACGTATGTATGTAAATGTTAGTACATTTTGTTTGGCTTTGTTTGTGTGTTGTTAAAAATATAGTTCAAGCAGCAACCAGTCATTGGCCTTACAATAAATATTGCTAAAAGGCGCCAGCATGGCTGTCTTCAACACAAAACAACCTGAATTGTTTTTAGTATTTTTTCATTTTTTTTCTTTTAAAGTTTATACACACACTGATGAATTCGTTTTTCTTCTTGGTTTCTTTTATAATAAAATAAAAACAAATTTTTATAGCTCTGCATTCGAGTAAAAAAAAAAAATGACTAGAATCCTATAAAGATTACCAAGTTGCAAAGTGACTGAGATAACTTGAAGGGAAAATGGCGTTGTGATGCATGCAGTTAAAGTTTTGCAAGAGAAATACGATGAATGCGGGAGAAAAAATAATAGTTTATTGAACAAATTTGCTCAAGGTGTTTTTGCCAATAAGCAGTTCAAACAGAGAAAAACACTTTTTTTGTAAGTCAGGTTGATAAATTACTTTAGAGGTATGTAATTTGTCATTTACCATGGAATTTGATAATTTTTATAAAATTTAAAATTGCTTTGATGTAAATGATACAAACCTTGTTCCGAAATTTAAATTGAATTTATTATTATTATTTTTATTTATTTTTTATTATTATTATCGAATCAGAACGCTTCCTTAATGGGTCCTCTTCCGCCCACAATGATTATAAACAACTAAATTGTAATTATGCCAAACTTATTTTTATTGAATCGCGGGCTGTCACCAGAATTTATTCTTGACTTAAGTGATTTCAGATCGTCAACTGGTAATCGTCGAACTTCTTTAAATAAAATAGAAAACAAAATATCTAAGTGTAATAATTTTATAGCAACATAAGGATTCAATAATTTTTCGGGCTTCAGTTTATCATTAAAATGAGATAAAGAAAAGTTAAATTCTAGCAGCATGTAAGGCATTTTCTGGATCACTAGATACCGCATTTTTATATCTAACTACAAGGTAGGTATTTGTTTAAATATGGATAATCATATTCACATTTCAAATATTATAATTAAATAAAAATATTTATTCTTTGGATTCTCCGATCAAAATTCGTCGAAGAATTTGGATTGCCAAAACAAGTGAGTACACAATAAGGAAATATCTCATGAAGTGAATAAAATGTTCCATGAGCTGTATGACATGTCGCATAGTCCGCCCCCGGGGGTTCCAATTGTCACTGCAGGAATGGCAAATGCTTTGACGCGGTTCACTCGGGGAAAATAGGGGCACCAGACGCTAGGGTTCCTAGAACCTAAATCTGGAAGAAAAGGTCTATGTGTTAAAACATACGGGTTCTCTTCGAGGCCCGACCAGTGCCCAAAGGACTGGTACCACAGGAATCGGTTGCCCCTCAGAGGCTAAGCAAGAGGCTATAATATGGATCTAGGCTTGCCTTGAATAATGCTTGCCATATTATATAAATTGCTACTCATTGTGACTGTATCACACACAAATTGCGATTGGCGGCAGTCGTAAAGTGTTGTTATACTACACAATGGGGGAGCTAGTCTACGCTTAAGTTTCACTCGGTGGTAAGGCCATGAGATTAGGCCAACTAGGCAGGTACTCACTTAATCTTGTTCCACAATGTCGCATAGTCCAGTGCATAAAGAAAGAACTCAGTAGTCATTTCGTAATATCAAGCTCTGATAGCAGTCAGATGATGATTGGTGTTTATTGGAAATTAAATGAAAATTACAAAATACTAAGAAGATAAAAATAGCCCTACTCAGCAAAAAATCCAGTTTTTAAGCATATTCTGACATTTTTAGTTTATAATATGTAAAACAATGAGTAATTTTTGAAGGCATTTTGAAATTTCGGGTTCGATTCCTACCAAAGACCGGAATTTTTCACTAAAAGTTGGCGGGAAGACAAAGAAGGAGCCTACAAATGGTTAAATGCGTTAGTGACAAGTCACGAACTCTAAGATATTATCTGGCCAAGTAAAAATCGAGGTAAGACGATACTTGCAGACTATGCTTGAAAAAAATCTCGTATGTTAACCTTTGGGCAGTCACATATTATATGGAGATGTTGTGGAGCTCTTAGCCTTAAAAAAGTATTAGAAATTAGCATAGACTCTGTGATGAGGAAGAATATCGACCGGTAGCTTTAGCCAGTCTGAAATCACTAGAGTCGAGAATAAAAAGCAAGTGATTCCACGATTCTCAATGAAAGTAAGGTAAATTTACAGTCGGACACCAGAAATCATTAAAGAAAGAAGGCGGTCAAAAAGGGATCCATGAAGTTAGTAGTCTGCTCCTGTACCCCAAGTAGAATGTTGCCGAAATAAATGAAATTTTATATGACATAAAATGTTACATACAGATGAAATTTGAAGTCAAACTTATCACCTAATTTGTAATTTATTCTTTCTTAGAGAGAATAAAACGAACTTAAGCTTGACTTCAAATTTCATCTGTATTTAAAATAAATAGTTCGACTAATAAAATTTCAAATATTCAATATAAAATGTTAACTTTACAAAACACAACGAATTTTTTACATTTCCTCTTACAGTAGTGCATACTGAAAATCACAACTGTAAGGCAGAGATAAAAAATTAAATGTACGAGAACTTACGACGAATTAGGATATCTACGCCGCGCTGCTAAAACAATCGCTGTAAAAAAATGCTACTAAGTGGGATACCGCGCACATATATGATGACCGCTGGGTATATGAATACTGGTTTTGGTAACTTATCAATCAAACCTTAAGAAAATCAGATTCGTTTTTAAAACTTTCCTGAGTAGAAACAATAAATATAAAAACATTAAAGTATAATGCCAAATATGTAATACAGTAAAGCAAAGGTTTTACCTTTTATTTCAAGACCTCATAAAATTTATATTTTCCATAACAAAACATATTTGTCAGAAAAACAAAAATAGTAAATTTTTAACTTTGTTTCCAAGTGAGTATTAAAATTAAGAAAAATCATAAGGCAGAGTACATGTTCTACTATAAATTTTAAGATAATAATAATTATTAAAGACAACGTCATAAATTAATCACAGTATATGCCTGTGATTAAGGATGTACAAAGTGTATGGTCTCTCAAAAAAATTAAATCCTTGAACACAAGTAATAATAAAATGGTCCCTCAAAAAAATTAAATCCTTGAACTCAAGAAATAATAAAATTAATTAAAATATTTTTTAAACATAAAATCCCATAAAATTCTTGAACAAAGTTTAACTTTTATGTCGTATGCTGTGCCCAGTATGACTATTTTCCAAAAGCCTTTAAAATGTTATGGTATATAAACATAAAATCTTTTTAACTATTACTAATACATCATACATGTGTGTCTACACATACATATACAATTGCTAGGCTTCATAAAATACTTCCTGTTTTATTATCTTTTAAAGAAATGAAAAAGAAAAGTGAGTATTTGTATGTTTAGTTACCTACAAATATATTTCTTTTTATTTCTTCTTTTGAATACGAAAAAGCAAATAAATATGTAGTGCCAACAAATGTAAACCATTAAAACTTTAACACATTTTGAGATTCGCAACTTTTTATAACACACATTTTCAGGAGTATTGTTTGTTTAGATGTCTGTGTTAAATTTGCTTGTAGTTTTTCCTACACTTATCTAAATACATGTTGACATATTTTCTAGAGCATACTGGCAAAAGGACTATAATTTATATAAAAGTTTCATGAATATCGTTTATCTTGGCAAAAGAATATTGGGAGCACAAAAAAAGAAAAATTAAGCATAAAGAAAGTTTTATATGTATTTTATTTGGAGCAGAAAAGAAAAAAACAAATTAAATATAATTTATCTTTCAACGGGAGATTTTTTTTATTTCTTTATTTGTTTGTTTGTTTGCAAAATACTCTGAATAAGTGTTTATTGCAATACAAAGGTTGAAACTTACGTTGGTGTTTTCTTAAGACTTGTGGAGGTTGTTTTTAATAAATCCAGAAACTGATCTCTGATTAATAATTGTTTCATCAGTCATGATTTGGCATCTATTTTCTTTATTATTAAAGTTTTTAATACATAATTCTTAAGTATAGATTTATTGTCGAAAAGTTTTGTATAAACAAGAGAATTTATATAAATTCGGGTTTTATCATGCAGTTTCTTTTGTTAGTTTAACACACATATATTTGATTAAGCGTATCTTTCATTTATATCCTGCAAACCCAGTTTTTTTTGGCAAACACATTTTTGTTTTTTTTTTGTTAAATATATGTTGTTGCTAAAGTAAAAAGAATGTACCATCGATTAACCCCGTGCATATTTTTAAAGCTTTTATATTCAAAATTTTAACAAATAAAATTTCCCTCAACAAGAAGTTTGTGCAAGCAGAAACAAACATGGTTATGGTATGTTCACAAGAAACATCTTATGTTCTCTGTAACATTATATGGTTGCGATGATCATCTTATAGTTGATTTAATCATTACTATCGTCACAAATGTTTGTTAGTATTTGATCACTAAATGGTTACTACGCTAAAAAATGTAACTTGGTAGGCTTCAAATCAAGCAGTTTTATTAGTTTTTCAAAATAATATTGTATATATAACCATAATATATTAATAGTAAAAAATTATGTTAAGTTTGGTCGTATGTGACCAAAAACAAATATATAATATTTGGTTTTTTTTTAAGTTTTGTGTTTAATTTTTAAAATTATTAGAATTAAATTTAATCTAAATAAATAAAGCAATAAATATGTGTATAAGGTATGTTTATATGAATAAATAAGGTATGCTTTCATAAATATGTATATATCTCTCTATAATTATTTAATTTATTTCATCATAAAATTTTATATTTTAAAATGTTATTTTTGAGTTTTACAATACTATGGTTCAAATATAACAATAATATTGTTATGTTCATAATACTATGGTACACTACAACCATATAATACAATCATAATATATTGCTCTGAGATTATGGTTACCTCAACCATGTTGTTTCTTTTTATATGCACATAAATTTTAATGTAATTATAATATTAATATTGTCAGAAGTGCCACCGATAACTTATAATTATATAAGTAGTACAGCATGTCGCTTATATTGATTTCTGCTCATATAACTTTTATCTCCCTGCTACTTGTGGATTTTGGGGAAACTCAAATAAAAAAGGGCGTGAAGTTTAGATAAATAGAAGTATTTCACAAATACGTCAGTTTCTCAAAATAAAACCTACAAGGTGAAATCGAAAGAAGTTCGAGGATGATACTAACCATTCAAGAAAAAGACTTAATTAAAACTTTATTGGGAACAAAGGATTAGCGGAATGTTTTGTAATCGGCTTTATAGTCTGCTAAGCAACACTCTAAAAGTGGTATATCTACAATGACTTTACAGAAATACAACTCTGGAAACTCCGCTCAGGATGGAAAAATTGTCACGTACAGTCCAGCTAAGGAAATGCTTTAGATGACCAAAGATCATAGAATGGCTAGGATCGATAAACCTACACTCTAAAACACTTTTGTTGAAAATTAGGTAGTTAAACGTAGACAACATATCACGAATATTTTTGACCTAATATTAAACAACCACATTTTTGAACATCTCGTTGAATTTTGAGAAAAATATGTATGTTTAAATATTTTACACAAATTGTGTTTAATTTTTTCCCCTTTTCTTAGTTTTAAATTTTTTTTTAATAAAAATGCATAATGTGCTTGTGGTTAATTGCATTTACAAATTTTTCAAACAGAATATATTATCTTCAAAACTATAATTTTACCCTAAATCATTTTTCTTTCTATGACAGCTTTTTTGAATAATTTTCTGTATTTTTTAGGCAGATATGCTTAATATTAAACATTTTGATGTTATTTCGATATATCGGGCTGATTTTAAGCATACTTTTCTTAAGCAATTTTAACATTATTTTTATATTCTTGCGTGAAATAAGACAAATTATGTTTTTTTTTTTTGTTACAAATAATCACAAAATCGATTTTATATTAGACAGCAAAATTTTTTTTACACAAAGATTTAGACACTATGTGATCCAAAATTTCAAGCAATATTTTAGAAAGTAGACAGAATGGTACTTACAAAGCCCCTAGACATCGTATTTGTCTAATGCATTGCAAGTCAAAAACTACCATTCGACAACCATAAATCACTTTTGACGGAAAGGCAGCGCTTAAAAACGGTATACTTCAGTATCATCATCCATAATCCATAAAATTGGTCGTAGTGTAAATTATTGATAAATAGTAAATTATGTAAAATTAAAAAAAAATTATAATATATATTGAAAATTAAAATAAATTTAAAATTTTAATAAAAAAATAATGATTATAAAAATTATGAAAATAATTATTAAAAATATCTAAAATTACAATTATTATTAAAAAATATAATCTTAGTCGATTTTTATGGCATAATTACTTATATAAAATTAATTTTGTGTTTTTATAGCTTTTTCTAATGATTTGATAGTTTTTAGTTAATATATATGTATAATTCCTTTGGGTTCCGTTATCAAAGACTAAAAACAATAACCGGTTGCTTTTCACTACAAAGTCTGTCCGTCCGCCGCAGCCCTCTATCACAGGATCTGTAATATATACACTATTGAAATATTCAGAGAAGGTGTACTATTATAGTCGCTATAACAAAAAATACTACAAATTAAAAGGTTGAAAAACATTGATTTAATTTTCATGTATGTATATGAAATACGTATTACTCTACCCTTATCTTATCTTTTAAACCTTTAGAAGGATACGTTTAAAATTTATATGGAGTATGTAAGAAATGAGGGATGTAACAACAGCTATAACATATTACAGGATGATCCAGTAGAAGCCGTGACTTTACCGAACATTATCTTTTAAACCATTAAAGAAATTTCAGAGTTTATAGACTGTAACCAATATGACAAAAAGTATAAAAAATAAAATAAAACTAAAGGAAGTCTCCATAGGAGACGTGAAAGTAACCCTACCTTTTCCTCATTCCTGGCCTAAAAATAACATCGGCAGAACGAAAATAATACGCATTTTTACCGAAAATAATACCTCCTTCACATTGGTGGCCTAAAACTTGAGGAGGTAGTATCCTTTTGCTACCTTAGAAGCATAATTGACAGGCAGGGCGGCTCTAGCGCAGATATTTCATTCAGCACGTGCAAAGTAAGCAAGGCAAATATTTTGAATATTGAATAATGTTTGGAAAACGTCTAACATTTAACCAATATTTAACGAAGCTCAAAATCTTTAAATCCAACGTAAGGTCAGTCCTACTATATGTTTAATCTATGCAAGTTTTCACCAACAACTGTCTTCGCAGACTTCTTAAAATATATCGGCCAAATACAATCTCCAAGGCTCGTCTTTGGGAAACAACTCAACAAATTCCTATACAACGAGAAATATGTAAACGCAAATGGAAGCGGATAAGTCACACACTTCGTAAAGATGATAATGACTTTGCCAAGCAGGCAATCGAATGGAATCCCCAGGGAAGCTTTTTGCGAAATTAACGTTTACCGAGATATATTTCTGAAAATAAAATTTATTTATTAGAAAGTAGCGTTGTATGTACATAAACATTACGCTAGCTGCTTTAATAGCTTACTTGAAGACCTTTAACCTTATAAAGAAAAAAATAAATTATATTTGGTTATTTCTCATGCTAAATTAGAGTTGTTCGAAATTAAAACTTAAAAAGAATTGTTTATTTTCTGCAATATAACAATTTTTTTTTTTTCAATTCTAAATATAGTTGAAAGTGAAAATCAGAAATCAAAGAACTCAACAGCAAGATAATGCTTTAAGAAAATGCTGATATTGTTTAGTTTATAATTAAAGTCTCCCTTCTCTAAGTTACAGTTTTGTATTGATAGATCCCTTTGTAGTCTCTACTCACTGGATATAATTTTTATATTTTCCTTGCAATTTTCCTGCACATTGCTTTTTATCTTGTTCTATTATACCTTTAAAAGTATAATTTGAATGTACCAACTGATGCATGAAATTGAAAATAAATTCACCTTTTTTTATTTATTTCCCATCTTTGCTTCGTTTTTTATTATTATACTTTTAAAATTGTTTCTGTGGTAAAAAAGCTCTTTGAACTTCGATAAAGTAAATTTTTATTTTAGTGAATAAATATCTGTTTTTGCAACAGAAGCCAAGAAAATTAATTTTAATTAAGATCAACTTTAAAACTCATTAAGAAGAGAAAAAAACATTTTCTTTGGTTAGTCTCATGTTTGAGAAAAATATTCGTTTATATTAAGAACTACAACTGCACCTTTTCGACAGTGTATTTACATATACTATTTTTGTAAGAGAATTTTTTTTAACATTTTAAAAATTGAAGTTTTTATTTTATAAAAGCATTTAGGGCTATTATTATTACTTGCCTTTAGATAAAGTTAGGATTTTGTTGGAGCGATAAGTAGTTTTTCGTTATACTAAAGACAATAATGCTCATTGCTATAACTTGTCCTTATAGTACGTGATAGTTAAAAGTGGTTTTTAGCTTACTTTTAATAACGAAAAATTATTTATCGCTCCAACAAAATCCTAACTTTAGCTAAAGGCAAGTTATAGTAATGGGCCTTAGTCTGTTATTTTAAACTAATATTGAATAGGTGAAGATTTTCTGCCTTTCTAATATAGCAGAATTTTGAATGCGCTAATGAAAAATATTTTGCAAAGGTGAACAAATTAAATTTTTATTAGTTTATTTTATTATTTTATTTTATTAGTTTTATTTTATTATTTAGTATCTAAATTTTATGTTTATAAAATAAAAAATATTTATTTAATTTATATAAAAATAATTATTTTTATTTTTGTAATGCCATTATAAGTCTTGGGTACTCCTTCCCAGAATCGAAGCTTACTCTGATTAATATGATATCTAAGCCGGAAGAAGACCATACAAAGGTAGAATCAAAAAGATCTATAGGTCTATTGTAAAACAGGTCAAAATTACTAGAGAAACAATTAATAGCTAATCTGAGTCCAACTTTGGGCGAGATTGATTCCTTTCTCGGATACAGAACAAAAATATAGTACTATCAAGCAGATAAAGAGATTAATAAATTAAGTTAAAATGACTTTGGGGAAAGAAAATGATTTTCTTCAATTTTCCTCGACGTTTCTCAAATATTTGACAAGTTGCTGTATAATAGCTTTACTTTAAAGCAAAACTTGTCGATATATTTCTATAAGCTCTTAAAAAGTTATTTAACTGATCGTAAGATTATATTTAAAGATGGAGATTTGCTTGGCGCGGCTTAGCCAGATTTGAACTTTTTATAAACTTCAGATATACCAACCAGTAATCGAGCCCTTACATTAATATTTGCTAACGACACAGTTTTTGAAGCAAACACAAAAGCTCCAAAGTAACATTCCGATATTTAAAACATCTTTAAAGAAGTGGTAGAATCATATAACAATCTCACTGCATAAGGTTCATATCGCGCTATTCGAATAGAAAAGAAAATTATAAAAAATTATACCCCAATATTATGTTAAGAAATTCAGTTATGAGACACAACTTCAAAATTGAAAAAAAACATTAAAAAGGAAAAATCAATATTCTGCATTGTTATTTATCACAGCTTTTTCGTGTTTTAAAATCTGGACCATTCAAAAAGATATAACTAAGAGTGACATTGCTTAAATAATATATCACGAAAAATTTGGCAACTTATTAAAAAAAATGTAAGCAAGTTTGTTGATGACACAGGCCGTAGCGTCTTAAATGATGATGTTAAAATTCGACTAGGAAGTAGGGATATCGCTTATATCGAACAAAAATTAAAGTGAGGAATCGAAAAGTATAGTAGCAATTATAAAAAATAAATTTATCAAATCCCCTTTCAACATCTGATCTTCTGATTTTTTTATTGTCGAAATTCATTAAATTTTATGTCAGTTTCTAAAATTTTGGATACTATTACTTGTGCTAAAAGTAGTTGTAGGTTACAACTTATGTAATTTTTGCATTCATATTTACGTAAAAGACAAAAAGAAATCTTATACTTTAATCCCTCTTTACAAAGACTAGAAAAAAAGTTTAAGATTTTTACATTATTATTCTTGGAAATGTTTATTTTATTTTGTGTGGATGGGTGTAGCGAAGCGCACCGGGGAAAGCTAGTAGATAATATAATTTTATACAACTATTAAAATTTTTCTATTAAACGAAATTATTTCCTCTCTTAAATAGTACAAAATTTGTTTAATTACTGATAGTTTTGTTCTAGTCATACTGCATGAAATAAGCTGCATGAAATAAGCTGCATGAAATAAGCTGTGAAGTCTTAAATGTATATCTAATATTAAAAAAGCAAGTAAATATAATTAATTTACATTTCTGAAGATTATTGATATTTTACTATTTACAATATTTTAATTTTAAATTTATTACGTTTGTGATCAGTAAGCTTTTGGCAAAACAATTTAAGTCTATGTAATTTTTACCTTGAATATTTTCAAATGTTTTATTTAAAAAAACAAAAATTATATATTTTTGTGTGTAATGTCCTAAAAATAAACATTTAAGGAATAAAAACTTATAGATGATAAACAGGAATATATGGATGTGGCACTGATTAATCAAATCTATTAACTCCTCTTTATTTATTAAATACTACAATAAAATTACAAATTACTTGTATATTGTATCGTATAACTTATCGAAGACCTCGAAGACTCGTTGCAGTGAGACCACAGTTGCCAGATTTTTTTTCTCTCCCCTAAAAGCAAATAAATAACTCCTAAAATCAAGTTTTTTTTTTAAATACCCCAAAATAATTTTTCTTGATTACATAAATAAATTTTTTTAAATAATATATTAAATAATTTAATAAATAATAATTTTAAATAAAATAAAATCCAAATTATTTAAATAAAAAAATCCCCTAAAGTAATTCCAATTTTAACAAAAATCCGCCAAAACAAAAATTTTAGGTGTTTAAGTTTTCATTATCTTAAGGTATGTATGTGTATATAAATACCCAGTGGTAAAAAGAAGGAGTATGAGGGCCTTCGAGATTACCTCTTTACTCCTTCTTTTGGAGGCACAAGGCCTTCTGTTTGCATTCCCTTCTTATGTCTTTTTTACACAGGTTGTCATTGCGGAGCAGGCCTTCCACTGTCGCTTCTGCCGGCAAGCGTTTTTCCGAAAATAGAAAATTATGTATTTGACATACACATTCCTACTTTCCTACTAAGAGAAGCGAAGTAGGAATGTGTACTGGTTCTTTTAGAAGAAAGGCCTTCTTTGGAAGGCACTAAAAAATGAGGATCGTATCCGAGAGAAGGTTTAAGCATGCCTTATAGAAGGTCTGAAGTGAGAAGGCCTCTTTAATTTTACCACTGGGAAGTTTCTTGTGTTGTTGTAAGAGTATTCTTGAAATTAGAGTTCGTTACTAATGTACGAATTTTGTTGTTATTTCATGACATACTACACGCATAACAAAAAAATCAGCTTTCTAATACCTTGTTTAAATAGTTTAGAAGAACCTAGCAGAAAGCTGATAGATAAAAAATCCCTTAAAAAACACCCTAAATATTTATTTTTCCCCTAACAAATTGGGAAATTTCCCCAAATTCTTCCCTAAATAAAAAAATAAATCCCCTAAATCTAGGGAAAAAATCCCCTAATCTGGAGACGTTCCAAGCCTTTTGGTAGAAATTAAACAACATTACAACCAGACCGGTAGACTAGTATGCTAGCAATCAATAATGATAGAAATCATGATCTCGTTATCTCCAAAATATAATTCTTGCAAAAAAACCGACTTCAAAACAGATAGATGGGCGCCAATTCGAAACTAAAAACGTAAGAAGTAATCTGTAAGAATTACATTTAAACCAAATAAAAGATGCGCTAAAATTAGCACGAAAAAAATAAAGACTATGTGAATGTCAAGCAACTCCCTATTTCTGTTCAAAAGTTAATGGGCACACTCTTCAACCTTTTGTCAATAAGGGTTTTAAAGATAGGGCCACATAGATCAAATAACATCACCATTTGGGACACCCTTAAATTTGCAATTTTAAATTAAAGAATTGATGTTATAGATGATTTAGGCTTAAAGTTTCTTTGTAAATTTCAACTGTCTGTCTACAACGGTTCAAAAGTTTGACTATATACATTAAATTGCATGAACTATTGGAGCACCCTTTAATTTAAAATTTCACATATTTATACATCAACTATGGGGACACCCTTTAAATTTTAAATTAATTTTTTTATTGCTTTCTGTTGTTGGGAGAGCTATGGTGACAAGAAATTTTTTAAAATTTTATATTTGTGCCCTTGTATTTTGTATTTTTAAAATAATGTACTGTTTTTCAACCGGTACCGAACTGAAAGCATAATCTTTCAAATAAAGAAAAAAAGTTTAAAATCGGTTCAGAAATGGCTGAGTTCTGCGGGCACATACATAGAAAAAGCATCAGTCAGACGAATTGATAACCTCCTTCTTTTTTGAAGTCGATTAAAAATAGAAGTTTTTTGCGCATGTCGACCTAATTCAGATTGAATTCCTAAATGTACATATTTCTTTAAAACAAATTTATATATTTTATTTTTTTAAATAACAAAATTTGAATTTTCCTTTTTAGCCTAAAAATTCTGTCTGTTGTACTGATTTTTTCCTTTGCCTTGCTTTACATGTGAATTCTTTCGTAAATTAAGCAATTTTTTTATTTTTTATTTTAGTGTACTAATATCAACCCTTTTTTCAAAATTGTAGCTGAATGTGTATATTTGTTAGTATATTTTGGTTTTAATTCTAAAAGCATTTAAAACATACACAGGTATTTAGAAGGGTTTCTCCCCCTCCCTCCACTTTTTAACACCAACTAACTTCAACATATTCAGTTAATATTTCTAAAAATGTACGTAGCTTTTAAATTTATACTACAGTAAAACAGATTAAGTGTGTAATTTAGTTTTAAGATAAAAAAGTATTTTCATTCATTTCTGTGCGATGTTAGGGTTTGATATTCTTTGATTTTCACATGCAGACTAGAAACAAATCTGGCTTTATTATATAAAGAAACCCTTACACAGATTTAAATAAGACTTATAGAAATTATTTTTTTTTATAAAATCTTAAATGACAGACATAAGAGTAGTGTAACAAGTTTTCTTAATGACAAGACTTTAAAATACCAAATTATTTTTATTTATATATAAAGCGACACTCGGCGAGACATCTTGTTATACCCTTCACCACAGGTGGAAAGGGTATATATAAGTTTGTCATTCCATGTGTAATTTCTACAATATTCATTTCCGACCCCATAAAGTATATATATTCTGGATCCTTATACATAGATGTCCGTCTGTCCGTGTTAGTGTGGTAATGTCATTTGCCAAGGCACCAGAAGAGATACAAAAAATTTAAGCACACCAATCTGTCAGGCATAATTTCGAAAATTTTGGTATTGCAATTCAGCAACATCGGATCATTCCTTTGGAGGCTACCACGCCCAACTATTTTTTTACGTTTTTTTTTATTTTTTTCGGCTTTAATGATTCTGTTTTGCCTTTTTTTGTCAAATAAATATTAGACTGCGACAGGTAGATCGCAAGAAGTGCATACAGATCTCGGGGGATCAATAACCTCCTGCGAGGGGCGATTTTTGTTTGTTTTTAGATTGGTAGGGTTTTTCTGCTTTGATTTGTATTAGAGAACTTAATAGAAAGCAATACGCATAGAGGTAGCCAATGGATCCGCAGGGTACCCACTGATAAATAGGAGCAGTTAAAAGGACCCCGCATGTGTCAATATGAGGAATTTTTTTTTTTTGTAAGGATATCTTTTTGATATCCTTACATTCTAACTTAATATAGATTGCAGAAAGGTCATAAATTTAACAAAAAAATTTCAATAAAATTTAAAAAAAAAATTAAAAAAAAAAAATTTTTTTAAAAATTTTAAAATTTTTTTTCAAAAATATTTACAAAGCATTTTCAAAAAGATATTTTACAGAAAAATATTCGAAAAAAAATTTTTTAAAAATTTTCCAAAAAATTTTCGAATAAAATTTTACAAAAAATTTTTAAAAAAATATTTTTACAAAAAATTTTTACACACAATTTTCGAAAAATTAAAACAAAAATTTCAATAGTTCTTTGAAAATGAAAATCATGACTGTAACGTAACATATATTTAATATCAAGAATATACATATGTATGTAGGTGTGTATATAGAGTAACATATTTTTTTAAATGCGTTTGATTTTATTAAATGCGTTTGATTTTTAAATAGATGATGTCTCTGTTTTAAAACCTAGGTGCACTAAACACATAGACATCATTAGGATACCGACTACAAACTGTCAAAATAAAACGATTATTTTGAAGGCAGCAAAGCTACATGGCTACACGGCCACCGTTGTGGCTGTCGTCAACTTAGGCTAATTTCTATTTTATTCAACAAAAGAAAATGTCACAAAAAAATTGTAAATTACAAATTCATATACAAACAAAAAGTTTTGGAGGAAATATTTATAATTTTTTGAAAAAGTTTTTTAATTTTATAAATGCAAAATAAGTATTTCTACAACAATGTCAGAGTTTACGATGTAGCTGTCGGCTTCAATATCATTAAGTAGCTGACAACACGGCGACAATTGTAGCAAACGAAATTTGTTTTCATTTGGCTTCTATTTCTTTAACTCATGAATAATGATTTTTTCTTATACGACTTTATTTAAGTAAAGAGTCAACAATATGGATAACGCTGTACATGTCTGTATAAATAAAATCACCGTGGTGAAAGGTATAGAAGATTCGGCACGGCCGAATATAACACTTTTACTTGTTTTTTACTTTATTTGCGGTTAGGTGTCTTTGTAATTGTATATATTTTTTAGTAAAAACTGAAACTTTAATAAAGTTATACAACTAAAAATCCATCCCATAGGAATTTCTCAGAGCTGGATACAACTTGGTTTCATTTTGAATATATTTACCTTTTCATTTTTTTAATTAATAAGATCATTTGAAAAGTAAGTACCCCAAAAAGACTGCATAAAATAAGAAATAATATTTCCCACAACTTTTCTTATCAATAAAATTTTTTGTTTGTTTTGCTAATCCTTGCCTTTCTTCTCTCTCTTCATTTAATCATTTAACATACCTCCTTTGTTAATTATATAATCTTGGCTCAATTTTGTTATATTTTTTAAATGATCTAATAATAAACTAAACAATGTATGGAAGAACTAAAAATATCCTTGAAGCCAAAGGAGGATTCCTTTTTCTTTAAAGTTTTGCCTTTTTGCTTAAAAGCTAAAGAAATAAATTATAACTGAAGTCTACATAATGTAAACAAATTGGAGAAGGTAGCAAAAAAAAAAAATTACCGCAGAAAGAAATTTACAATGATTCATCTGAAGAAAAGTCTCACACTATATAAAATAATTTGTTTTCATTGTCTCTGTTCTTTGCTTGATATTCATTCAGAATTCAAGAGAACAGTTTCACAAAGTAGCAAAAATTATAAATTAAAAAGACTAGGGCTTTTAAGCCTTTGTGGAATTATTAATTAAAACTTATTTTTCTCATATTGTACATAAGCAATTAACGGTTAAGGATTTCTTCTTAGCATACTAATCAGACATGGTGGAAGAAATATTAAAAATTTTTATATAAAATAATTTAGCATAATTTTTCTTTTTTGTTTTTATTACGTTTACAAAGAATACTATGTAGATTTGTAGAACACATATGAAATAACTAAAGCATATTGATAAAAAATATTTATTAATTTCTTATTATTAATTATTTCTAGAATTTAGGCCGCTTAAGAATTCCAAAGAGTACTGAACGACATCAGCATTTTCATTATGGTTACCTTATGGACGGAAGAGCAGGTGTAGATATATACTCATCTGTGCTGTAGTCTGCGTTTAGGGAAGTACGTCTCCGTTTTATAGGCATTACTTGACGCTGCATGCATTGGGTAACCTTCTGGAAAGTTTTCCTCCAAGACCTAAATCGAAGCGGGTTTGTCCGCATAAATTTTAGATTTTACATGTCCCCACAGGAAAAAGTCTAACGGTGTGATATCACACGATCTTGGTGGCCAATCGACCTGTCCAAAACGTGAAATTATATGCTCACCGAAATGTTCTCTCAATAAATCCATTGATTGTTGCGATGTGTGGGAAGTGGCGCCGTCTTGCTGAAACCAAATGTCGCCGAGATCACGAGCTTCAATTTCAGGCATTAAATAGGCGGATATTATGGCGCGATAACGGTCACCATTGATGGTTACGTTCGCACATCATCTTTAAGCATAATTTTTAAAGAAATATGGACCGATGATTCCACCGGCTCACAAACCACACCAAACCGTGGTGTTTTCTGGATAAAGTGGCAACTCTTGAATCTCTTCAGGTTGCTCTTCGTCGCAAATGCGCCAATTCTGTTTGTTTACATACCCATTGAGTCAGAAATGGGCCTCATCGCTAAATAAAATTTGCCTCGAAAACGTCGGATCTTCTTGGAACTTTTCAAGAGCCCATAGAGCGAAGCTATTCTGGCGTAAGTCTTTCCATTATGAAATGCGAAACAATAGTAAACAAAAATAACATGACAGCATGATACGACTCATACGTGATCTGTCAAAGAAAGGCTATTGAAAAAAGCACCTCGAAATGGATCACCTAAAGATCACCTAAAGGTGCATGAAAGAAGGGTTCTCTTTGCACTTTAGATGCAGTCGGTTATAAATGGAATGGACCAAGTGAACACGAACTCTAATTTAGTACTATGCCTTAGTTGATAAGGTAACATTGATGTGGGTTAAAGGACAAATAGGCACTGCTGGAAATAAAGCAGATCAACTAGTAAATGTGGCTAGGATAAGACTGAGGACCACTCGTACAATTTGGATTTCATGGGGAACCTGAGCCTTTAACAAATGCTAGCAATTACTATAGACAGAATGCCGACAGTTACCAATCGATAGTATAAAATCAATAAAGTAACACGTGACTCAATAAAAGTGGATATATTTTGTAATTATTTTTCTAAGGAGAAATTGCAAAATAATTTACTAAAGCATTTGATATTTTGAATAATGTATTTAAAAGCCTTAAACTATAGCTCTTCTTAAAGGTTTTAGACTGCGTTGTAGAATGACAGTGACAATCATTGTATAATTTTTTGGATATTGTAATAAATTTTTGAGATTGTAATAATTTGTTAGGAAATGTGTAGAATATTATTCCGAATGGATACAAATGGTATAAATAATTTTAGCAACATACGTAAAAATAACTATTTCCATAAACAATTTCAACTTTTCAATTTGAGTTTTTGTTTTTTAAACAAAAATTATATATTTTAATGATAAATATGAAAATTTAAGTGTTTTTTCTTTCAAGTTCTAAAAGATATAAGAACTTGCCTACAGTTTTTTAAAAACTTTATTTAAAAAAATTAAAAGTTGTTCGAAGCTGCTTTTAGATGCCAGCCTTTCCTATTTCTTTCAAGTAGAAGAAAAGTTTATTCTTTGGCTATTATTTTTTTAATAAAGAAAAACTTTGTTTTTTTTTTTTAATTTTATTGCATACAATAACTTCAAACTGTAAAAAATGTTTGCAACATTTTGCTTTTCTTGTGCATTTGCTATTTTTCCTAGCTTTTTTCTCTATGTGGGTGTTTTTTTGCCTCAGATGTGAAAAATTTTCATAGAATTTATTTTGTTATTTCTGTGAATATTTGAAAAAAGTATTTTCTCTTATACGTATACTGTAGCAGAAATTGAAATGCGAAAAGTAGTTAAGAACTTGTGTTGAAAAGCAGAATAAACTAAAGAACAATTGTTTGTGAACAAGAAATAAAAAAAAAAATAAACGTCAAATATAAAATGGGAAGAATAAATTAGTAAAAAGCAAAATAAAATACGAAAAAATTTTAAATCATTTCTGATTTAAAAAGTTAAATAAGAAACTTATTTATTTGTTAACAAAAATAAATAAAATAAGCAAGAGTAAATATTAAAGGTGACCAGATGTTCTGCTTTTTCGGTATTTCCCTTAATTTAGAGGACGACACCTCTAAAAATGTATGCTCCACTTTTCATACTATTTCTATACCTTTATTATTTTCCAGGGAGTACCTGATAACTTACATAATGGGTTACATAATGGGTTAAATGAAACTTGAAGTTTCCTTAATCAATCACTAATGCTGTAAACCAGTTGAAGGTAGCCCGATTATATCCGAGCATCTATTTGGTCTTCTTGATAACTTGTAGCGAAACACACAAAATTTTTGATGGGAATTGAATTCACAAACTCGGGTCTATAGACTAGCAAACTAACTATCTTCTGGCATACTGGGGCAATACTTTTTAATACAAAAAATCTGCCTTTTTTTATATTTCAGTATTTTTTATATATTTATCTGCCTTTTTTGTTTTATAGTTTAAAAACTTTTTTTACTAAATAAATGGTTTAGAAATAAAACGTCCAACTTCTTTAGATGTTACAGTAGCAGAATTTGAAATGTTGTTGCTGGGGCAAGTAGAAATCGATTTGAAATATCGTATTTTTAGAGTTTTAGTCAGATTCTCTGTCAGAGTGTGGGTAGGTTGTTGATTCTGTATGCCACTATTTTTGTGAACGCTCTACAGATCATACCGCATGATGTCTCAAAATAAAATCCACTATGTTCCTTTGGTATATGAAGATGAAGAGGTGTAGAGCTTTTGGGTTGTTTCCTTGACACCCTAAATAGAAAAAAAAAATTTTTTTCGTTCGAATACGCTTTCAACGTTTATTCTTTACGTAATATATGCATAAAAATATCCGTTCCAGGAGGTGAGGAATACAATAAAGTATCTCGTTAACGTACATTATACCCCACCAAAAATTGTTTAATCCTTTTTAATGCTACTTTACACTTTTTTTTAAATTAAGAAAACTCATTAAATTAGGATTTTATTTATCCTTTATTTAATACACAAATAATTCATTTTATTTATATATTACAGGCTATAACATTTTTATTACTTTGCTTAGTTATTGGTAGGAAAAGATATTTGGAGCAAATAAGAAAATTTTATAATAGTATTATTTTAAAACCCCCACTACTTTCTTCAATTTTAATAAAAACAACTAATAAAATATTTTTATGTTCATTCTCCCTATTTATACCAAACAATCCTTTTCCATAAAATGTGTTTACATACTAAATTGTAAATTTTCCCACACTCAATCCACTAAAGAAGTTGTAATTTTTGTTTAGAAAATTATCGTTGTAATTATTACTATTTGTAGAGTAAAAAAATAAATCATTTGCTTTCTAGGTCACTTTTATACGCTTCAATAAACAAATCACGAGCACTTTATATAGAATTTTTTTATGTGTGTATATATGTATTTATCCTTGGATTTAAATACATTTGTATATATTAAAACCATTTCTATTTTTTACTGCATTTGCTGGTTCAATTTTGCACATTTACGCTAAACACGAAAAAGCATAAAAATACTTTTTATTTCAACTTCTAACCCTAAATTTGTTCAAAGAAAACCAAATTATGGAAATCAATGGTAATAAAATGTCAGCTAAAATGGAATGGAAATAGAACATTTTTATAAAAAAAATCGGTTAAGTGGGAAAGAGTAAATTTGTAGCAAAATTTTTTAGTATGATGAATTTTTTAATACTTGGGAGGGAAATGAATAATTTGCTTTCACAAGTCTTAAAAGTATTTCAGCTCCAACTATGACGGTTTGTTAAAAACTGTAGTTAGAAAAATTGAAAGATATTTTTTTAGAAAATATTTTCTGCGTAGGGAATTTGTTTAAAGTGCTTTATATATTTAGGGTAAAACAAAGTATGAAAGTTTTGAAACTTAATTGTTTGTTAAAATGCAATTGAAAAATATCTAGAAAGCAAAACTAATATCGAAATGTTTTGCAACAGTTTTTTATGTTTTTACAGTGGAGAAATCTAATTAACTTAGAGTTCTACACTGCAAAAAGTTATTTGTTACAGTTGAAAATGCTTCAATAAATCAACAAGTCATACTTTAATAAATCAACTAAGACCGTTTTTACACCTTGCAACAAACGCCGAGTTTTTTTTTCCTATTCTTTTTGAAAGTTTCCTGTATTCATTTCAATATATTTATTTTTGAAAGTTTTGTTTTTTATGTTTTTTTGTTTTTTTTCTGTGTTATTAATAAATAAACAAAAAACTGTATTGTCAACTAAACGTATTTTATTATGATTAAGCGATTAAACATTCATAATATAATATTAACACATACACATTATAAATATTAAAAAATAAGTATAATATTGTTGTAAAATTAATTTTAATTTGTTTTGGAGTTACGGACCCCTAAAGTTTCTATGTTAAGTTTTGTATATCTCAACTATTTGATGGAATGAGATAATATGAGTATCACTGGAATGGTAATTAAAAGTACTATCTAACTTAATTGACATTAATGAAAAATATTATAAAATATCAAGCAAGCACAAAAAAAAATTTATTTTTTTAAAGGATTTTCTTGTCTATATTCTGACAAAAAAAAAAATGAAAATTAAAAAAATATATTGTTCACCTAAAATGCTTCCCAAAGGTAAAAAGTAACCCAATTGTTTTCGCTACAATGTCTGTCAGCGCCTTCTATCTCTGGAATCGTTATAGGTAGACTCTTGAAATTTTCACAGAAGGTGTATATCTGTGGCTGCTATAACAACAACTACTAAAACTTTTAGGGTGTTCCGAAGGAAACTCGTTTTTCACGTATATGTGTTTATTTCTTAATAAGTATGAGGACTAAAGTTAAAATTTATATAAATAAATAGTGAGGAGATTTGCATGTATACGGTCTAAATTTTGAGCCATAATAGTTAGAGTCTTGAAATTTTTACAGGAGGTGAATTACTGTGTTAGGACAGAGACATATTTTTCACTTATATTGCCTTTTTTTACCGCAATGGTTAGGCTCCTATTATTTTCATATAAGGCTATAACAATAATTACTAAAATATAATATGTATTTCGATAGTGATGCAGTTTTCGCGAATATGACTGTTTTTTTTAAACGCGAGTATATACAGAGTGTGTGAATTTATGGAAAAATATAAAAAATAAAAATAAAGGGTTTTGCGAGAGTGGCAAATATTTTCGAATAGTTGTAGCCTAATTTTTGAAAGGGAACGGGTAGACACTTTACACCTACGCAAACTATGTACAAGTTTGTCCCCTAGAACAAATAACAAAAACAAAAATTAAAGGGTGTTTCGATAATGACTCGATTTTACATATATAATCTTATATTGACACTTAAAATTTACACATATTATATTTAACAATATCTACAGTAACAACAAGAAACGAAAATAAATTTAATAATAATGGGGTGTTCCCTTAATGTCTCAAAGATGCCTTTCTCTTCCTAACCTTGTAGGCAAACACTTGATATTTACACAGGATATTTAGTACTATGATCTAGTAGAAAAAATAATTTAAAATTAAAGCATGCCTCATAAGACGTAAAAAATTATAGACTTGAATTTTTAAAGTTGAACTGAACATAGTTGAAACCATACGTGTGTGATTCTGACTCGCATTTGGCTGATTTATTTTTATTAATTTCATTTCATTTGGATAATACTTTTAGTTACCTTTCCAATCGCACGCATATTACCTCATGCTAACCTAAAATAGTCGCGATTTAACATACTTCACATACAAATTTAAAGGGGTCCGCAACTCCGAAACTAAGAGTACCGCCCAATTTATGCTTGTGACATTTTTGTTTAAAATTAAATTTTTATATATACATATATATCTTAAATTATAATTTGGAAATAATTTTTTTATACAAAACAAAAATACAACGTTTTTTTCTTTAGTCAAAAAGTAGACAACACTTTAAAAAAGTAAAATGAAAATAATCTAAAACAAAAAATGCCTCGTCAGGCTCATGGTCAGGCTTTGTCATGCAACTTTTTCAACCCCGCTTGCCTCCCAACCCCACTTACTAACAAGAAGAAAGTTGCATGAAAAAGTTGCGGCGTTTATTGCAAGGTGTAAAAGTGGTCTAAGTCAACTAAGTTTATCTGTGTAGGAAAAAGTAAAATTATTTACTCGTTGTAGTTCCAGGTCTATCTTATACAAAACGTATCTTTAGCCCATATAAAAGCTGGGTAAAAGTTTCCTGATGAGCTAAATTAAGCGCTTAGCGATATGGCCTTAGAAACTAGCTTAACGCGTTGCAATCAATTTCAGTGAATTTATAATTTGGATTAATAGCACGTTATTAATTGAAAAAAATTATCTTTAATTCCATTCGAGCTGGTACTTTTATTGTCATATTAATTGTTCATTTGTATTTCATTGCTTAAAAACGAAGGAACGAAATAGTTTAAATTAAAGAAAAAATCTATGCAAAATGCACTAATTGTAAATACGAGTATGTAGTAAAGGCACACTACCACTAATTAGAAATTCCCTAATTATTATTATTTAATATCAACCTGGCAAGAAAAAAAAATAAGCTTTTTACAAATTAAACGCGACATATCAGTAATAGTTCGAGTTACACCGAACCAAGTAATATTAGCGAAAAAAAAAATAGTTGAACCTTATTGATAAAAATAGTTAAATCAACATAATTTTTATTCCAATCTTAATACGAATTATTCATATAAACTAATTTTGTTTAAATCAACAGAATTTCTTTTGTTAAAATATATTTTAAAAATATATTTTAACTTATAAAATACTGTTACATTAACAAAAATTAAGTTAAAAGAGTAGTAACACATTCTAAGAAAAAGAATCCAAAAAAGTAGTTAAATTTACATCCCTAATAGATAGTTAATGTGAATAACTTATATTAACAAAAATGTCAACATTTTTCGGTGTATCATTTTTACTTCAAAGTATTTGAGAATTGTTTGCATTCGATTTCGAATAGGAACAAAAATATTTGTGAGTACAATTTAAGAAAAACGTCGAGCCAGAGAACAGTACTTGAAAGCCTTATTCGCTTTATTTCTCTTTAACAGTAATGTTTACAGCTTTACTTTCCGATTATGATAAAGGCTTTTATCTAATAATGATACAGATTGAAAAAAAATAACAAATATTTTAAGTTAATTTAACTATATATATTTTTATCATATTTACTCCCTACTAAATAGCGCTAAAAAAATATATTAAAGAAATTTTTTCAATATACGGAATTTAGGTGAAGTATTTATGATTTTATGGTACTACAAAAATCGTTTAAAAGAGCATACCAATAACAAACGAGCAGTCTCAAAATTCTCCATAGATTTAAAATTTGTAGACAATGGTACTGTAAAGCTTTTCCTACCAACTATATTTTGGCCAAAAAAATTTGTGCGATACGAGTGTCTGATGGAGTTCTTCTTATTATCTATACATATAATAAATCAGTAACTCACTTTAGGTCTGTCTGTCTTCTTTTGTGTTCGCATCACGTAAAAACTACTGGATGGATCTGAACAAAAGTTTGTGAGTAGGTATCTTAGCGTTCTGGTTCCAATATATTTGCCGCAAAATTATCTTATTTCCAAGAGAAAGTGGAGAAAAATAGTTAAAGTACGCAATATTCGGTATAAAGGTACTACAATTTCCGACTTAAAAGTGGGATATTTTAAACACGGTTTCGCAACAGATGGCGCTGTTATAAAATATATAATGAGAAAATATGAAAAATACTTTATGGAAATACCTTTTATTTTTGAAAGTGGGGTATTTTAAATACAGTTGCGCAACAGATGGCGCTGTTATAAAATACATAATGAAAAAATATGAGTAACTTACTGCCAAATAGCCAATTGAATAAAATTTGTATTTTATTTTTAGTTTTACTTTGAGGAATTACATTGTTATTATGAAAAGATTTTAAACACATTTTATAAAACTTTTTATATAAATTTTAGAGTTTTATCCAGGGATGGGTAAATACCTAAGAGTTTTGAAATTTGGTGTGGATTACTTTCAAAGCAAAATCGAACAAAATATTGTTAGCACGCACACAACGTGTGTAGGGCAGCTAGTACTTATAACAAAACAGTAATTTATTTCCTGTATGTCTGCGTCCGCATCACGGTAAAACTACTGGATGGATTTTAACAAAATTTTGTGTGGAGGTATGTTAGTATCCTGGTTCCAATACAGAATTTTCTTCCACAAAAATATATTATTTTCAAGAGAAAGTTGAGAAAATCAGTGAAAGTAAGCAATTATACAATTTTACCGATATGCATACTTTAAGGTGTCTGTTTTTTTAAAGCTACATATTTTAGTAGGGATGAGACCCTTTAAATAAAGTTAATTCATAAACCATAACTGAAGCACTAAAAAGTAAGGGTCTTTAGTCCACAACAAAAACCTTTTTTCTTTCAAAGCAAAATCGAACAAAATACTGTAAGGACGCTGACGAAGTATTTAGTATTTAATAAAAGGTGCCAAGAAAAATTCGAGACTTTTAAAGATGGATTATGATTAATACGAGTATAAAAAGTAAGCAAGAGTTCTTGTAGTCAAAAAATATCGAAATGAAAGAATTCATAGGAGAAAACTACAGAACAGTATTTGGTTATGGTGGTTATCTCCGCCTTCAACTGTGTCTACAGTATTGACTCGTTCTCATTTAGTTTACAAATGAGGAGTCTATTAACAATTGAGAAGGAGTCAATTTACAAATGAGAAGGAGTCAATACGTTGAAAATTGCTGTAAAGTTCCTATTGATTTTGTTACTTTAATAATACAATTTCAGTAGAAAACAGAAAAAGCTCTTGACTTAGACAAAACTATTATATGAAATATGAAAGAATTTTGGTATAGTTAAGTAAAATGTACCAACAACTTAGTTTTTTAAAACAGTAAGAAAAAAAAATTGTATTTATTTATTTTAGTTATTCTTTATAAAAAAAAATTACAGAGAGAAAAAAGTATTTTAATTTGATTTAATTCCAGTTTATTTAAGATTTGATGTATTTTAATCTTTTTTTAAACAGTAGATATTTATTTTGCAAAAATTTATATTTTACAGAAATCTAGTACAGCCTTTTAATGTTTAAAATACCTAAACATGTTTATTATAAATAATATATTACATTTTTTATCTTTTGATATTCTTAGTCATAAAAGAAAACTTTAAACCAATTTCCTGAATATATTTTAATTCAAGAACAACCAAATATAAATAAAATACAAAGTATAAAGTATAAAACCAAATATCCTTTCAAATGTAATAATTTTTCAACTTGTTTATGTCTTTAATTGGGCTCTTTTTGACATTTTTATAGTAATTAACTTTTGTAAGGAAAACAAAAAAGGAACAAAACTTAACTAAGTGTATACAGAAAAGTAATAAACTATTTTATAAAATAACCCTGACAAAGTTCTATATAAAAAAACATGAAAAATACACTTAAACTACAAAAAAACAAAGAATGCAAATGTGTATAGAAAAAAAAAGATGAGCGAAAAACACATATTACAACATAAGTAATAAAGTAAAATATGTATTTTATTTGGCATTTAGCCAAAAGAAAGCCTTAAATATAAACACACACACAGTATAGAAAGTAGAAAAAATAAAGGCAAAGTAAATATACTTCCATGTTGCTTGTACATGTATGTATGTTCTTAACCCATTAAGGACGGCTCATAGACGGCTCGTACGATTTTAACGAAACTTTCAGAATTTTACCTGGAGGCTCCCCCCCCCATTCCTGTGATAGGACATGGGTATTTAAGTACCCATCCGTCTTTAACCTTAGCTTAGTAGTTAGTTTTTAAAAAGAGGATTCCCAGTTTGCTTCTTTGTGAATTTTTACATGTAGTTTGTTTTAGTAAAGCAAAGTGAACAGGTGAAATCAAGTGAGTTTTTTTATAATAACACAAGTGCATAAAACATAATTTATAAGAAAAAAAAAAATTATAAATAACCGATATAAAAATGAACCTTCGTCAAAAAATCCGTACTACTGCCGAATTACAAGAAATTCTCTATAACTGGTCCAATGAGGAAGACGATTTTGAAAGAGAATCACATACAACTGATATTGTTGTATTATCACTCGATAACATCGAGGAGTTGTAATACGGAGGAGTTGGATGACAATTTACAAGTGTTGAACGACGACCAAAATCTACCTCACGAGATTGCTGGGACTTACGAAATAGAACGTTTCTTAATAGATGCAATGAAGATATACTATCTGCTGAAAACGAAAATGATGATTTGCCAGTGACCTCCTGTAAGATTGGTGAGAAAAGACGTAAAATTGATAAGGGAATGAAACCAAAATGGTCCCGAAAGCATAATTACAAGTTTGAACAATGGACCTTTTCGATAACACAATATACAATTATCGCTTTCGAGTTCCATGCAAAAAATGGTATTGGCCATTAGTTACAAAGGCTTTCGATGCAGCTATAGTGAATGCATGGAATTTGCATTGCCTTTGTCGCGAATATGAAAAAACCCCAAATGTCTCAATTTGATTTTAGTGGAAGTATGCGAGATGATAATGAGAAGTTTAATCGGCAAAATGGAGGTATGTATGATTTCCGGAGCACAAATGGAAGTGAGATATGATCGCGTCGATCATTTAATCGGAAAACTACCAGCACGTCGTCGCTGCCGGCAGTGCAGTGGCAATACAGAGTACGGGTGTTTGAAGTGCCAGGCGAATTTGCACCCAGAACCATGCTTCTTGGATTACCATAGAAGTGTCCCACCAGATAAATCTAAAATTACGAAGTCTAATAATTTTCCTATAATTGTCCTATAATTTTCTGTAAATAAATTATGTCCTATAATTTTCTGTAAATAAATTAAAAAATTCAAAGTCACCTTTTACTTTGCCAAAAAGAATTATTTCAATACAGAGAAAATTGTTAAATTTAGTACTCATTTTGGTCGGTTGGGTATTTAAATACCCATTTTCACTTTTTAGCGTGTGACGGCCAAGTGAGTTGACATATCGCTTTTTTTTCACATTACAAATGCGGCACCTAAGGCTTTTTAGAATGTACAGACGTTTTTTTATTTTTCGCATTATCCTTAATTTGAGAAACCTTTTTCTGATAATTTTTTGACAAACAAAAAAACGCAAATTTTCCAATTCTCAAACTAAAGGTAAAAATTAAAAAAATATTTTTTTTTTTTTATTTTTCCCACATTAATCAATCTCTAGTATTAAATAAAAAAGCAACTTGCAGTCATTATCTCTTATCGTGCCAATGCAGGAATTTTTTAACTACTTTAACTGTTATGGGTATTTAAATACCCAGTCGACTAAAATGGGTTAATAAGTGTATATGTATATGATTTATGGTTATATAGATGTACATACTATGTGTTTAAAATACTTATACAAAGTTATATATACTTTATATAATATATAGCTATATATACTTTATATGGAATATAGTTTAGTAAAAAAAAATATAAGTGTTATCTCAGCCGCAACAAAGGGAAAAAGTCCAATAGAGAAGAAAAAACGGCAACTAAAAAACCAACAGAAAAAATATTTGCAAAAAAATGTAGTCTTACAAAAACTGTTGAACCATCTTTTCCCTTTGTTTTTGTTATTTTTATTTAACAAATTTATTATTTAACAAATTTAGAGACGCCAGCACATTTAAAATATTTTTGTTTTTTTTTTTTTTTGTTATTCCATTTTTTATTTCTTTTGCTATTATACTGGGCTCTACACTTACAATTTTTTTATTACAAAAATGTAATATTAACTATATTTATGCTTGCTACAGTTTAAGCTAATTTGAATAGAATAGTTTCTTAGAAAATACTTTTTTTAAGAATCACTTCATCACTTTAAATTTTCCCTAAAACAATACCTTTTTATAATCGCTTGCAAGCCATATTTTATGAAAGTATTGAAAATGAGTGTTTTCAATGGTTTCACCTAATTTTTGGTTCTTTAATAATACAAGGGCAGATTGATGCTTTCCTGGCTTTTTGTTTAAATGATATAGTTTTTAGTAAAATCATTATATTTCTCAAAATAGTTTCCTTTAAGTTCAATACATTTTGTTCAGCGTCTTTCTAATATTTTATACCCTTCAAATAATATTATTTAGTAGGTGTGCCAACACACGTAGTGCCCGTACTGACAATGTTTTGTTCGTTTTTGCTTTGAAAGTTATCCATACCAAATTTTAAGACTCTTGCGTATTAACTTTATATAAAGGTACCCATGCCTGAAAAAAATTCCAAAATTAGTATAAAATTCTATAAATTATTGTTAAGCTCTGTATAATATGCCTTAAGGTATGCAGTACCTTTACATCGGTAAAAAGATCGGCTTACTTTCACTGCTTTTTCTCCTCTTTCTCTTGGAAATAAGATATTTTTAATGAGTTACTATTTTATTATATGTATAGATATCAGTGAAAACCTTTTCATTTGAACCAAATGTTCTTCCAGCCAGTTTTTTTTATTGAAGTTTCGAAACAGGTAAAAGTCACAAGTCGATAAATTTGGAGAGTATGCTGGATGGAGTAGAAATTATATAATTATTGCATGCGATCTGAGTATTTTTTTTTTTTTTTCATTAAAATAAATATGAAAGGAATTATGTGTGAATAAAAAAATAATAAAGGTACAAATAGTTTGCAAATATGTATTAAAATATTTAATTATTGTGATAAATCTGTTTATTGTTAAAAGAATTAGGCACCGTAGTATAAAAAAACGAAACACATTCAACTTTTTCGCCAAAATAATCTATGTAAATAATCAGGATCTGTTGGAAGACTGGCACAGAAAGAAAATACAGGAAATAACTTTGTAATTTTTCCAGTTTTAATTCTGATATATTTTTAATGTTAACACATATGTATGCTGTACAAGGTAAACTTTGTAGATACTTATTATTAATGATTTTTTTTATTAAAAATTAAAAATTATTAAGTTTATTATTTTTTATTATTTTTGTAGGGGGGACACCGTAGCAGAGCCATCGTTTCTCAATGATTTCTGGAATCCGACAGAGAATTTACGAATACCTTACTTTCACTGTAACTATAAGACCAACAGTCTTGTGGTGCAGGATTGCTAAATAAATAAATTGAAATTCAAAAATTTCATTGAGTCTCGTGGTGTCACCTGCCACAGTCTGATTTCAGATTGGCGACTGATTCATATCGACATTCTTCATCAGCACAGAGTCTGTGGTAATTTCTAATAGGTCTCCACAGCAACTCCATATAATATGTTTCTGCCCGTGGTCCAAAGCAATTTTTTATGTTAACCTTTTTCCAAGCACAGTCTGCAAGTATCGTCTTACTGCGATTTTTAACTTGGTCAGATAATACTTGAGAGTCCGTGACCTGTACCACCCAGATTATATTCAAGCTCCTAATTGGTCTTGAAATCAATTGAAATCAATTACAATTACTTGTAATTAGTAATTGAAAATTTTCAATTACAATTACATGTAATTAGTAATTGCATGTGTAATTAATTATAAAATGTAATTGATATCCCCGAAGTCTGCTTTTAAGTAGAAAAAATTTTGTTAAATCTAACTTTAGCTAAATTATTTGGGTTGATATCTAAAATTTATTATCTTTTTAGTTTATAATTTTTAATTTAAAATATTTCAGCGTGTTGTTGAAAATGTAAACTAAACGAAATAATTTTTCTAGGAAACCTTAAGCTATTAGTGAGTAATTATTTTGAAACTTTTTGGATAAGGAATCATTTTTATATTTTAAGCAATTTTTCATAACAAAAAGAAAGATCAGCCATTTTAAAGCGATTTTATATTATGAAAAGAGAGGTTGCCTCGTTGGACTAGTAGGTAGTGTGCAAGTCTATCAGTCCAGAATTGTGGCTTCGATTCCCAACAGAGACTCTGGAATAATTCACTACATGTTGATAGGAAGACCAATTAGGAGCTTGAATATAATCTGGGTGGTACAAGTAATTGTAATTGAAATCAATTAAAATTACTTGTAATTTGTAATTGAAAAATTTCAATTACAATTACTTATAATTAGTAATTGGAAAATAATTGTAATTGAAATTTTTCAATTACAAATTACATGTAATTGAAAATTTTAAGTAATTAATACTTTTTTTTTTTTGTAATTATTGTCAAAAAATATTATGTTCAATTACATATAAATTATAAAAAATAATAACAATCCTATTTGAATAAATAAATTTGGCGCCTTAGTGTTAAAATAATACTAGCGAACAAATATAACCTTTCAACTGGTGCTGAAGATGTTAAGGAAGTATTAGACCGTAAGAAAGCCATTAGTATTGTAGGATAGTTTTTGAGGTAATTTATAAACGAATTTAGACCACGCAGGTAAATCTGAAGTGCAAATTTCAAACTATTCTCTTTTTCACAATGTGAATGTCTACGGAATATTAAATGAAAAATTGTATATTTGACCGCAAAGTTTTCAAAATTTTGTAAACGATAATTACCTTTATGAAGGTGTTCACCGTAGTTGAACATAGATGCAGTTTTCGTATTGCTCGTTTAAATAATACTGTTGATCATGCAATGCAAGATAAGCTTGAAATTTTTAGGAATATAATTGAATTTCGTTCAATTGGAAGTAATGATTACTGCCTAATTACAATTACTTGTAATTTGTAATTGAACTTTTTCAATTACAATTACATGTAATTAGTAATTAAAATTTCCAATTACTAATTACAAGTAATTGTAATTGAAATTTTTCAATTACAAATTACAAGTAATTGTAATTGATTTTGTCTCTGATTTCAATTACAATTACTTGTAATTAGTAATTGGAAATTTTCAATTACAAATTACCTGTAATTGTAATTGAAATGTAATTGAATCCCCCCATGTCTGCTTAAAAGCCCTTTTTCTAATAAAATACTTTAGATCAATTTTACAAACTTTCATCAATTCTATGTGAAACTAAAAGAAGATCTGTTGATTTTAATAAAATTGGTTTATTTAAATAAAGATAAATAGATCCTAATAACAATTTCGTTGATTTAACCATTTTTGTCGTTCAGGTTCTACATTTCTTCGTTAATATTACCTACGACATTTTATTCTGTATGATTATTTTAAAGATTTATTTACATCGGCGTGCATCAAAACAATTATCTTCAAAACCTATATTTTTATTCCCTTTTCTTTATTTTAGTATTTGACTGAAATAGCTTGTTTTAAGGCAAAGGTAAATGCAACTAAACTTTAAGAACTATTGAGAACTTATACATGAGTAATTACGTTTGAAATAAGAAGTCTATGTGTCCGTCTGTCCAAAATAAATAAGGATAAAGTTACCCGTATACATGGTTATATTCACATTTTTCTTGTTTCTCCTTTTGCTATTCCCATCTGTCTGAATGAGTTTATATTTATGCATATGTACATATATATTTTTATAACTTATTGATTTTTTCAACGCTGTTTTTTTTTTGTTATTGTGGTTTTTCATTTGCCTTAATGATAGTTAAGTTGCGTTGAATGAAAAGCAAGGAATCAACGATGAAAAAAAAAACACAAGTGGAAAATGAAATAAAATCTACAAGGATACGAGTATTATAAAGTCGTGTTTATTTACGAGTGCCATTAAGAGCATTCATAAACGAGCTAACAAACAATATTAAAAAAGAGCAAAGTAAAGCAAGGAAACGAAATATGAATAAACTATTTTTAATAATGTATAAAATTGGTTATTATTTTCCTGCTATTCTTATGAATTCAAGAAAAAAAGGTAATTTGTCTCAAATGAAAATAATCAGTTTGTGCCTCATTAAATGCCAGACAAATAACCTAAAAAAAAAATATAAAAAGAGCCGTATAAAAAAATTTGAAAATTAAGCGAGAAAAACTGATAATACACAGTTGTTTACGAACTAAAAAAAAAAATGAAAATAAATAAATGGCATAAAGTTTTCTGGCACCATTCTGTTTGGAAACATTCTGGGCTCTAGAATAGTTTAGCAATAGTGGCAAAATTTTGTATGTCAAATTTTTATAAAAATATGAATAAACTTTTATTGGAACGTATTACTTTGAGCTAGAATTAGACCTAAAAATAACTTAAATATTTTTTCGTTATATGACACTTTTATTTCTTGGAACTTTGGCACATTTACAAATAGAATGGTCGCTGAGGGAAGCACTTTTACCAATTAATTATATCCTTTTAGTTAGAATATACACAAACTTCATTTTAGTTAGAATATACACAAACTTCATTTTAAAAACAAACTATATATGAATTACTTTTTTTGAAAGTGGTATAAGTCCATTTTTTCATATATTGAGCTATTTAAGGGTTTGTGTTTGAATCAATTTTAAAATATTGGCAGATTTTAATCAATTCAAGTGATGTTTTTTACACTATACACCTTTTAAATTTTATTATGAAATAATAATGACTAAAATTTTTTGAAAAAATACACGTTTTTTTAACTCCACATGAACTTATAACACTTTTTAAAATAACATTTTACAAGAATTACAAACAGGAGCAAATTTAAGTCCATATATTTTTAGACATAAACTGTACTGAAATGGGTTTTTATGTAAAAGGTAATAGTTGAAATGAAGACATTTAAATACACGAATAAGCAAATTTATTAGGAGTTTATTTCAGTTATATTAAAAACGTAAAAATAAATATTACTTCGTTAAGATCTTTAAATAAAAAAAAATATATTCAAAATTTAGTTTTCTTTTACAGTTAGTATATTGAAGTATTTATGGTGAATAGGTAGTATATAACAAACTTATCATATCATTATATTGCTCTCTTGTTTCACTCTTTGAAGTTTTATAAGGTGGTAACATTTTAATTTTGCTGAGGTTTTTTGGTCTTCCTTTTTTCCAAATAAAAAAATAAATAAATAAAAAATTTTCTTGTTTAATATTTCATCTCGGCTTGTTCCTTTGCTTGATTAATTTTATTTGAAGTTTAATAGTTTTATGTTACGTTAGATTTTTTAACAATCACTGCAACTCTTATTTGATTTCTTTCTTACAAAATACAATCCAAATCTTAATACTCAGTATTATAGTGTAAAGCGGACTTACAGCAGCGTGCACTAAAGTAGCAATAATCAATAATAATTGTAATAAGAAAGTTGTTTTAATTATAATTATTAAGAATAGACTTATTCCACTTTCAAAATATATATTTGTGTGATAGCATTGTATAGCAAAACTTTTATTGCTTATCTTATGTCAAAATAGAACTCTATTGAATTTTTTTTTATAACAATGGAAAGAAGGTGTCTCTAGCTCAATAAAATTACCATTATCTTCATTTTTTGGGAAAGTGGACTTATACTACTTTAAAAAAAACAGCTCATTTATTGCAAAGTAGAAATAAATGTGTATGTTATTTAACAAGAAAAGTAATGTTAAAATCGGCTTAATACTGTCCCAATATATTTACAAAGTACAAAAAATGTTTTTTAAAAAATTATAGTTATGAGTTTTATGATTTGTTAGATGCGTTAACCCTTCAACGCATATGGGTCATAACCAGTTTTACCAGTTGGTACTAAACTTGGTACTAAAATTGTGCGAGTAAATTAACTAAATAATTTTCTGGATGTTCAACAGGATGTCCTGTAATTTTAAAGATGGCAAAACTGAAAGAGGAAGGTTATAGAAAGCCACTATGTAAAGTTGTACAATTTTCATTCAACTGGAGCTGTGTTTTTTCTCAGATTATTTGTGAATTTGAGAAGTTTTTAGCCATTTAGTTTGTTAAATTATATTGCTTGTTAAGTATTGTGTAAAATTTAGAAACATTTGGAATATAATAATTAAGAAGTGAAAAACTAGTTTAAGTAAAAAATTATAATAGGATAGGGTTTTCCAATGTCCTTTAATCGACTTTTGCTAAATCCATGGGACATGTTAAGTAAATCATAATTTTTATTTTTTGAGGAATTTTAACAACAATTGTACTTGTAATGTTATTTTAAACATTTATATAAATTATTTCAGGTTGATTTCAAAAAGGTGCAGAGAATTTTCGTTAAAAAAATGATATTTTTAAATTATAAATGGCAGCAATGGCTGCAGTTTTAGTCGCACGATATTGATGCAGGAATCTTGCAGGTTTCTTTTATCGTTTTACCGAAATAGAAAAAGGCTCCAGAAAGTTTATAGAAAAAAGTGAGAATAACAACCCAGCAAGCAAAAAATTTCGACATTTTCTGAATCTGAAAATTCTGACAAATTTCTGACTTTATTTTCAGATATTTCGTATATATTTCTGTTAGACGTACTTATCTGGAAAATTGGATTTCTATAAGGTTTAGAATAAACTTATAATTATCGAAATGTATGGTAGATATCCGAGTGATGTCATACAGATATAATTTGTTTTAATAGTGAATTGCTTGTGTTTTAGAAGACTGTAAGGAATATTCGTTGTATGGATAAAAACAAAAAACTTATGTTTTGCTTGGATCCTCCTTTAAAGCTTTCGATGATAGAAGATAATGCAAAATTTGGCCGGGAAATACAGGAATGTGTAAAAAAGGCTTAACCTGGTAAGTTTTACATTCTAAATATTTTAGTTTTGCTTGCTTTATATATTACAATTTAGATAAAAAGATCTAAAAAGCAACCGTGGGACATTGTCCTTAAATTTATAATTGGGAAATTCAAAGACAAGAAGTACATCAGATATCCTTTCATATATCTTTCAGAAATTGATACGGATTCTGCTAGATTTGTAGCAGAAATATAGACAAGAAACTCCGAATTTCCCATATTATGATAGATACGCATTGCCAAATAGGAGTTCGTTTGATCTTACTAACATACAGCTGAACGCTTTTATAGAATAAGTTATGAAATAAGATATCGCATAATAAAAGCTCACAAGTCGCATCACAAGATAATCAATTTGGAAAAATGGTTGACAAAAATGGAGAATAAAGGTGAATGAACAAAAATGTAATCATATGACTATCACACTGCGTTGAGTCTCATGCCCCCATGAGATACCCTACAGCTGCTCCCTGGTATATAAAAAAAACTCGAACATCCACAAAGATCTTAATATTCCACCAGTCAAAGCAGAAATAGCAAACATATATTAACGCATTTAAAAAAGCTTGAAACTCGTCTAAATCCTTTGGCGCTTATTATACTAAATGAATCTGGTTACATTCGTCTAAAGGAAGGGATGTTTCTTTTCGTACATCAGAGGGATGACCCGCAAATGATAGCAAAATCCGTGAAACAAACAGTGTTTTTATCTAACACTGGCTGGTTTTATCAAGTATATTTGTTTTTATTTTAAACTTAAGATATGAGTAATTATTGTAAGTTTAAATATATTACAGATGTAATAATCAAATATGAAAAAAATTTCTATATTCTTCAGCTACTGCTCCTTGTATACTTTCAACGCTAACTGGCAGTTGGATAAAGCATAGTACAAAATGAGAAGTAATGAAAGTATGTAACATACCTAAAGACAATTTTAACAAATGCCCGGTATAAATAAAGACGTAAAATTTTCTGAAAGGGATGTAGCGATACAGGAAATGAATTTTATTTTACTAGTTCCAATTAAAAATAACTTCTTAAATGACTTTTTAAATCATATTAAAAACGCGCTGAAGCCTAACAAAAATTATCCATTGTTCTTGTTCGTATTAGAAAGCTAAATTTTATTAAAGAAAAACAAAACTAAAATAAGAGCTGACTCTGTTAAAATACAGATCAGTTAGAAAGCAAATCAATAAAAATTTAACATATATTTATATATAGCAATCAATGTATAAAGATGTAAGAAATACGGCTTTATTAATTTCACACAGCTATCGATTTCCTATTTGAATCTCTGTTACTATGTATTAATAACATGGGGAAGATTAACCAATTTCCACGATCACTACAAAATTATAACGAACAACAAAAAGTCCCCACTCATTTAAATAATCAATGATCACTCTTAAGTAAATCAATCCATTTAACTCTTATACTTTGCCTTACTCTCTCTCCTCAAAGAAGAAACCATAAAAAATAATCATGTTGAAGAAATATTTTTTTATGAACTTTTCAACATGTAATGCTCAAACAAAACCTCTAAATAAACTGAGTAAAATAATACAACGCAATACGAAAGATTCAATATTCAGATTTGTGTGCTTGTTGTTGTTTGTATCTAAAGAATAAGAAAAAAAAGTAAATGTAAACAACATTTTGACCTGGTCCAGCATTATCCAGTTTCAAATAAAACATGCCTCTGCATACATACACAATTCAGTTCAAAAACTTAATATCTTAAACAATTTTAAGACGTTGCTTTTCTTTGAGAGAATTTACTTATGTAGTTATTTTTCTCTATTTTGTTTTTGCTTTTATTTTTGACCCTCATAAAGTGAATATGCGAACATTATATTAAGACAACAAAAAATATAAAAAAGATTTTTTAAGTAAAATTGTAGAACAACAGTTTGGTATATGAGTACTTGTTTATTGTAAAGGAAGCCTATAAGATAAACATTATTGTTTATACTTTGTCTTAGGGTTTTCAATTCAATTATAACTGTAATCATATAAGAAAAGTCTCGCAAATAGGAATTAAAATTTAATCTATATAATTAAACAGTATCTCATTTCCTGTCTGAGTGTCTTTCTGTCTGTGTTCGCATCACATAAAAACTATTGTGTGAAATAAAATATTGTAAGGAGGTACCTTGGTATCTTTGTTCCAATATAGGATGCTGTCTTCCACAAAAATATTTTATTTCCAAAGTATAAAAAAAAGCAGTGAAAGTTCGCAAATTTTTAAACGATTTAAAGGTACTGCTTGCTACTGTTGCGCAAGAGATGGCGCTGTTTTAAAAGAATGACAAAATATGAATTGAAAGCGGGATATTTTAAGCACGGTTGCGCAATAGATGGCGCTGTTTTAAAAGTATGACAAAATATGAATTACTTACTGCCAAATAGCCAATTGAATCAAATTTCTATTTGATTTGTATTTTTACTTTGTGAAATTACATTGTTATTGAAATATTTTAAACAGCTTTACAGCGTTGCACCATCTCACGAATAAAACGAACAAGTCACCATTAGTTATTTCGTGAAATCAACTTATCTCCAAATTTGTATTTCAAGAAGTCAATTATTACGGTCGTCGTATGAAAACTAGCGACATACTGCTGAAACCATATCTCACAATGTTATCTATGTTAAAAAAAAAATTATTGATCATTACTATAATCTCATTAACGTGTAAACGGCACCAAACCGTGTATTTTTCTGAATTTGCAATCTGTCGTGGATTCATTTTACTCTATAGTCTGTAATTTTGTTTTTTAACAAACAAAGTTGCGCGAGCTGATGACTGATTTTCAAAGTAAATCTGGATAATTTGGTAGCGCTGTTCAAAGGTCAAACCATTCATGAAGATTTTCCAGACTATACTGATGATTATAAGTTAAACGGTGAACGAAGTACGATAGTTCATTTGGCAGTTAGAAAACACCCGATACAACGTTTTTCAATATGCTGTTATTATGTTTTTATTAATGAAAAATTTTAAGTTTACTTTTATTCTCATCGTTCCTTAAAACACAAAATTCTGCATCGTATAGTGAATTTTCAAGGCGTTTGCTTGAGATTTCTTGTTTTGGGACACTGTTAAACTCAGGAAAGTTGATTAAATCGCATACGTTTTTATTGACTTTAACCAATTTTGAGAGGTTTGCAATATATTTTTTGGTGGCTAAACGAATAACGATTTTGTATTGATTGTTTTTTTATGTGAAAGGGTTTATTAGTAACGTATGTTAATTTTCTAAAAAAATTTTTTTAATTTTTAATGATAAAAAATTTCGTTCAAAATTAAAAAAAGGTTTTTTTTTGTAAAATTTTTGGTAAAAAAAAAGTGAAAAGCTTTTTAATAGTGATCTCCATTGCGATCCTAAAAATGTTATATATCACTACAAAATTTACGATCTCTTCTTTTATGCTGTAAAAAAAAAAACGTTGCGCATATTGCGCCATTTTTTTGCGATTTTTTTAAAATTTTACCTTTTTATGTTTTTTCTTATCTTGGATAGGTAAATACGAGTAAGAAACCCTTGGTTTTTAAGAAGGTAGATGTGTTTTTTATTTAAATCATTACATCTAACACTGTTATTACCTGATATAGACGTAGATGCCCTTTCTTTTGGATTATCTACTTTACACGCCTATTTGAGAGCATATTACAAGTGTCATATAAACTGTCAGTGAAAAAATGGCAAATAAAATCTGATGCGGACAAAGCCATTGTTAACGCGAGGAAAAAAATATCCATGAAAAATTTAGAAGTGAATTAGGGCTAGTAGTGGGTGTACTGAAAGCTGGATTTGGAAACACCAACGATGGTAACACTAGCAGAAGATTTTTTTTCCAGTCCTGAATTAGCTGCAGAATAACTGTACTTAACGATGAAGAGGATTCAGATTCGGAAGAGGTCTTTGAAGAATCCGACGAAGCAGTACCATGGCACTCATCATCACCTTAGTGCAAAGGAGAAGTTGTTTTAAAAAAATTAATTGTTTATAATTTTAAATAAAATTTATCGTTACAATCACAAATAAGTTATTAGTATGAACAAAATAATTATATTCCGATAAATAAAATACTATTAAGTAACAAATTACAAAAATATTTTTTTAATAATATTGTTGGTAGGCGGGGATTGGTTAGGAAAGCTTAAAAATTAATGTTTTTAGGAAATTGGCAAAATAAAATAAAATTTTTTTTTTACAGGGACGTTTTGGAGGTGGGATTGGAGGAATACCTCCCCCTGCCCATAAAAATAAATTTTTATGGTTTCAAGAAGTATGTAATCCTTTTCTTTGAATAATTGCATTATTTTTTCAAATAATATTTTATTTCACCGCCCACAAAAGGGGTGGGGCTAAAAATGGTATTTAAGAATCTCTTGAGTCCTTTAAGTTCTTAAACATTCTTCGACCTTAAAAGTTGTAATTGCTAAACAAAATGACGGGAAAATCAAAAAAAAAAACTTTAATTTTTAAGAGTTAGGATTAGTTCTTCCAGGGGGAACTTTTTTCTCCTTAATCCGATTTTTCGTATTTTATAGCATTGACAGCCTATGACCATAACAGATTTTTTTTGCAAAGTTTCATTAACCTAGGGGGCACTCAGTATATTTTTCGAGCCAATATAAGCTAAAAAAAAGTTATGTCCGGTTAGATTGGCAAAATACACCTATGTGCGACGGCCGCTTTTTTAAGCATACACACAATGTCGATCTTGTCAACTGAATATGATTAAAATTAATTAAAATATATATAATACCTTGTCTGTTAACTCATAACAGAGAACAACAAATTTATATGCAAACCCTATGATGTTTAATTTATTGAATTGAATATATGTACAT